>BDCZ01000185.1:39005-109269 GCA_001662365.1 Chlamydomonas applanata | reverse complement strand
CCGCCACCGCCGAAGCGGCCGCCACCGACCTTGCCGTGCTGGTGGTTCTTGTTGGGGAAGCCCATGAAGACCTTGCCGTCACCGCGGTCATCGCGGCCGACGTCATTCTCGGCAGCCAGCAGACGGGGCAGCAGAGATGCCACATTGAGCTCCGATGGGGGCAGGTTCTTGATGACCGTCACAATGGTGTCGTAGCTCTTGGACAGGCCGTTGAGCACGCGCCCGACGATCTCGAGCTCGGACACCGTCTCGGCAGCGAGCATCAGCTCAGTCTTGAGCTCTCGTGCGCGAGCGACGTACTTGGTGATGGGCTCCTTGGCGCCCTTGGACAGGGAGTCAAGGTCGCCGCGGAGCTGGAACTGGCGGACGACCAGCTTGGACTTGTACGCAGCCTCCAGTGTGGTCCACGCCTCGTGCGCAAAGGTGAGGTCCTTGAGCACGGGCAGGTGGTGGTCCTCGCAGGCCATACGGATGTAGGCCAACGCCTTGTAGGAGGCGACCTTGTCCTTGGGGTCATAGACTGCCGGAGCAGTGGCGGTGGCAGGTGTTGCCACGCCGACCCCGTCTTCCACCACGTTCCACAGGTCCTTGAGGATGAGTGTATGGACCATGTGTGTGGACCATGAGTGGAAGTTGTCCACGTCCAGCTTCTTGAAAGACATGGACGAGGACTTGTTGTCATCACCCATGGTGCCGAGTAGCCGTGCCGACGGTCAGATGGAGGTGTCTGGTCGGAACGGTACGGGCACCTGCGTGAGAGGACAACGAGTGCGGGAGGAGACAAGCGCCCAGGGGCTGTCAATATCTCGCTCGTGCACCGGTGAAACGCAAACAAGGAGGGTCCTTGTTGTCGCGCTGTCACAGTGCAAGCACACGCTGATCGTGTGCGAAATGCACGCCTTTGTGGCGTCGGCTGGTACCACGGGTGGTAGCTGACCGATATCAGCTGACCTCCGGTACTTAGAGCGGCTGTAACTCCCGTGTGTCACACACAAAGCCCGTTCCCCAGTTACTCCACCACTGCGTGCGTCGCCGCGCCCACGTAGCCTTGAGCTCACGTTGCCGGCGGACCACCAGAAGGGGAGGGAAGTGCCGGGTCAACGGCTTGAGGGTTGGGAGGCTCTTGTCCTTGTGAAGGTGTAGAGCCGGGCCAACGGCTTGAGGGAGAGTCGCAGTAGCCGCAGTGGGGGCTGTGTGTGGGCCCATAACCTGTTGAGAGTTGAAGTTGTGTTTTACAAACTCTGAGGTCTGGCACTGAAGGCCCAGCCTTTTATAGCAGCGACCTTGTGACCAATCACAGAGCCTACGGTAGCTGCAAGTAGATGCAGGTGCAAGCACCTACAGAGTTGCAGGAAGCTGGGGTGCACGGTAGCTAGCAGCAGCTACCACGCGCACACGTACACAGGCACAGCAAACAACATGCATTTAGACCACGAGGACTTGTCCAAATCAGATGATCTAAAGACCGTCAGAATCATATTGATGTTCCCTATGACCTGGTCAAACAGCAGGTCAACCTGATCTGATCTGAGGTTCCAGATCAACAGAACAATCACAGTGTTTGAGCTGACCGTATCATGTCATCTCATATCTCAACAACAAGCACAGTGTATGAAGTTTCTGGAACTGTGTAGAACACTCCGGATGCTTCTAGAGTTGTGTAGAAGGTTCTGGAGTGCTGAGTCAGCAAGTGCTTACGTAAGGCGTGGCTTACGTAAGACATGTATTATGTAATGCAGGTATTAGGTGATGCATTACGTGATACATTATGTGAAACGTGTGAGGTGTGACCTCGACCCTATAAAAGGTCATGTCCAGACCATTGTGACATACAAGTCAACTTCCAAAGTATTCCTTTCCATCAGCTACTCCGACATGGGCAGTGCGCATGCAGCCCATGGCGCTGCAAGTGAGGCAGTAGCCAGTGATACACGCAGTACGACATGCCAGGCAGCCGCCCGTGAGCTGCAACACGGGGTGCCTGCTGCGGTGCCTGCTGTGCATGCGGTCCCTGGCGCTGGCAGTGCGGCAGCGGCCGGCGGTACGTGCAGTACGGGGCGTCAGACAGCTGCCAGTGAGCAGCAGCACGCGGCGGGTGCTACGGGGGGCGGCATGCGTGCAGCCCATGGCGCCGCAGGTGAGGCAGCGGCCGGCGGTACAAGCGGTACTACATGCCAGACTGCCGCCAGTGACCTGCAACACTGGGTGCCTGCTGCCGTGGATGGTGCGCGTGCGGTCCGTGGCGCTGCAAGTGCGGCAGTGGCTGGCGGTACGCGCAGTACGCCAGGTCAGACAGCTGCCAGTGAGCAGCAGCACGCGGCAGCTGCTGCGGTGGGCGGCGCGCGTGCAGCCCATGGCGCTGCAGGTGAGGCGGCGGCCAGCGGTACACGCGGTACGGCATGCCAGATTGCCGCCAGTGAGCTGCAGCACGCGGCTGTTGCTGCGGTGGGCAGTGCGCATGCAGCCCATGGCGCCGCAGGTGAGGCAGCAGATAGCGGTACACGCAGTACGACATGCCAGGCTGCCGCCGGTGAGCTGCAGCACGCAACGGGTGCTGCGGTGGGCATTATGCCTGCGGCCCATGGCGCTGCCGGTGAGGCAGCACCTGGTGGTACGCACGGTACGCCAGGTCTGGCTGCCGCCAGTGGGCTGCCACACGGGATGTGTGTTGCAGTGGGTGGCGCGCAGGCAGCCCGTGCCGCTACAGGAGAGGCAGCAGTCGGCGGTACGCGCAGTACGCCAGGTCAGACTGCTGCCAATGCGCAGCAGCGAGGGGCGGGTGCTGCGGTGGGCGGCACGCATGCAGCCCATGGCGCTGCAGGTGAGGCAGCGGCCGGCGGTACGCATGGTACGGCATGCCAGCCTGCCGCCAGCGGGCTGCCGCACGAGGCGGGGCTCGCCGTGGGTGGCGAGCATGCAGCGCGTGGGGCTGCCGGCGAGGCAGCGGCTGGCGACACGTGCGGTACGGCCGGCTGGACTGCTCCTACTGTGCTGCAACATGGTGCGGGTGCCATGGCGGGCGGCGTGCGCCAGGCGTGTGGCGCGGCAGGCGCAACTGCAAGTGGCGGCGTGCGCAGCTGCACGCATGATCAGACCACTGGGGCTGGGCTGGGTGCAGCCGGCGCGTGTGAGGTGCGTGCCGCGGCAGGTGGCACCTTGGCTGGCGGAGCGCGCAGTATGCCAACTCAGGCTGCCGCTGCGGCACCGCGGCATGGTGCTCCCGGCCTGGCCGCGTCCGGTGCTGTGGCGAGCGCTGCTGCGACTGGTGACACACGCGGCTGGGGCCCCCATCAGGCTACTGGGGCTGGGCTGGGTGGTGGTGCGGCCGACCTGGGTGCTGCCGAGGGCTGCGCGCGTGCGGCTGGCGATACGACCGGTACGCCGGAGCGGGCGGCTGCTGCTGCTGGAGTGGCGGCTGTTGGAGGCGCACGCGGAGGGGCTTGCTTGCTGTCAGCCGCCGCTGGTGAGCCTTCCTTTGACGTGTGCCTGGCTCGGCGTGCCGAGTGGGTCGCCAGCCGCGCCGGCCGTGCCGTGCACCTGAGCCCCGGCAGTGGGCCCGGTGCTCATTGCTTAGGCGCTGCGTTCCCTGCTGGCCCACGCGGCGTGCTGGGTTGGGACTAGGCCGTGCGTGGGTGTGGTGGTGTTGGGGCTTGTGGCGGGTGGGCCGGCGGCCCAGCTACGGCCTGGTCGTGTGCGGTGGGCCCCCGTGGGCCCGGGCTGTTGCCTCCGACCGCGTGGGCGGCAGCACGTGCTTGTGGGGCTTGCCACCACCTCCCCCACGGCCCCCTTTGGTGCCACCTCCTGCTGCTGGTGTGGCGGCTGGTTCGCCTTCTCATCCGACACAGGTGGCCCTGCCGCACGCTGCATGTGGGCAGCCCTTGGCAGTGCCGGGGCCGGTTCGGCATCCGTCGGCGGCTGCCATCCTGGAGTCGGCAGCGCCCATGCTGCCGCTGCCGCCGGGGTGCCGCGGGCGGACACGCGGCTGGTCGGGCTCCTCGCCTGATGCAGGGCTGCACCTGCACACGCAGCCCGTCGCTGTCAACTTGCGCACACGCCTGTGCGATGAGGGTTACACGGCTGCGCAGGTCAACGAGGCGGTTCAGGTCGCGTATGTGGCAGTGGGCATGCGCCGCTGGGGCCATCGGACTGTTGGTGTCAGTGAGGATGGTGTGACAGTGCCGCCAGTTATCATGCTTGCGGTGCGCAAGGCGCTCAAGTGGTGCTGCACGGTGCGCACCCAGCGCGCCCCCTCTGAGTTTGACCCCGCGCCCAGTGGCGCTCAGCAGCCCGAGCGCTGCGAGCCGGAGGCGCGGGGCTGCTGAGATAGCTGCACTGGCGCAGCGGGCAGGCGGCGAGCTGGCCGCCTGCTCGCTGAACTTAGGGGGGCTAGGGTCGGCTGCGGCGGCTGCCGCGCTGCTGGCTTGGGCGGTGGACAGCCCCTTCCACCTGCTGTATCTGCAAGAGACGCACCAGGTGCAGTCGCCGTTTCAGACGGTGCGGCAGCAGCAGGGCACTAAGTTGCTGTGGCCGGGGTTGCATTACTATGAGGGTGGCACAGGGCGTTCGCGCGGCTGTATGATGCTGGTCAAACATACGCCGCAGCTCACGGGCACATGCAGTGGGGGACTGACTGCCAACGTTCACTATATCACAACACTGATGGGGAGGGTCGGTGTTGTGTTGCGGTTAGTCCTGGTGCTGACATCGATCTCCTGGCGTATTTCTTTGGCTGGCGGGGCGGGACTCCTTGTGTCGGCTTTCCTTGCTTGCGAGTGCGGGCCTTGCCTGTTCGGTGTCTCCTGGTCTCCTTTTATCCTGTTCTTCTTGGCTTGCCTTTTGTCCGTTCCTTCCAGCTCCTGCTCCTGTGCCAGTGTTTCCTTTTTCCCTGTGTGTGGTTTCCTTGTGTCCTTTTGTCCTTGCTTTCCTGCCTTCCTGGCTTGTTTCCTCCTTGTCCTTCCTTCCTGTCTGGGGTAGGTCTGTGTTGCCTGCTCTGGCGGTGTGCTGGGGTGAGCGGCGGCGGGGTCGTGCGTTGCCTGCGGGTGCTTGCTGGCGGGTCTGCGGTTTGCGGCCGGGTTCCAGTGGTGCTTTGCGAGTGGATTCCCTGCCGTCTGCTTGTTTCGCGCGCTGTGTCCTCTCTGTCGGGCTGTAAGGCTCTCTCTCTCCGCCTCACAACACAGGCAAGCTGGTGGTGAGCAGAGATCTTATCTTCGACAAGACTGCTGCAACCACACAACCACCTGAGTGGAGCCTGGATGTAGCTCATGAAGATAACAAGGCTGCTTCAGTGTCTGAGCCACAAAATGCAAGAGCCCCAGACAACATGAACAACGACATGAACAACGCACCGCCACCTGCTGCATCTCGTCGACCCAGCGGAGATCGGGCTTGATGGTGTCTTGGACTGGTGGGGTGGTTGTGGGGTCGAGTTGGCTTGCTCTAGTTGCTGTAGCGTTGGAGGTGCGTTTGGGTCCGGGCTCTTGGGTGGTGGGTCGCGCGTTTTGGAGGGGCGTTAGGGGTTGTTTGTTCCTGGTCAGGCCGTCCAGGGTTTTGTTTCCAGGTTCAGGCGTTTCTGACGGGGAGGGCCGGTGTTGTGCTGCGGTTCGTCCTGGTTCTGCCTGCGTGCTCCCGGCGTGTTTCTTTGGCTAGCGCGGCGGGGCTCCTTGCTTTGTCGGCTTTACTTGGCAGCGAGTGTGGGCCTTGCCTGTTCGGTTCCTCCTGGTCTCCTTTTCTCCTGTTCTTCTTGACTTGCCTTCTGTCCGTTCCTTTTCCGCTCCTGCTCCTCTGCCAGTGCTTCCTTTTTCACTTTGTGCGGTTTCCTTGTGTCCTTTTGTCCTTGCTTTCCTGCCTTCCTGACTGGTTTCTTCCTTGTCCTTCCTTCCTGTCTGGGGTAGGTCTGCGTTGCCTGCTCTGGCGGTGTGCTGGGGTGAGCGGCGGCGGGGTCGTGCGTTGCCTGCGGGTGCTTGCTGGCGGGTCTGCGGTTTGCGGCCGGGTTCCGGTGGTGCTTTGCGAGTGGGTTCCTTGCCGTCTGCTTGTTTCGCGCGCTGTATCCTTTCTGTCGGGCTGTAAGGCTCTCTCTCTCACGATCTCATCCATGAGGAGCAAAAACATTGATGTGGTTCATCACTTCGCGCGCGAGCGAGTGGCGCGTGGAGAAGTCAACTTCGACTACGTGCCTATTAAGATTTGACCTTTGTACGGTCAGCTCACTGATGGATCTTTGTATGCAACGAGTAGATCACAGTCTAACTTAGGTTAAACATGCTGTACAATGTACTGCACCTGTGGTCAAACTCTGGGCAAGTTTGCTGAACTGATTCATAGGGACATGCCCAACATTTGAGTACATTTGTCTACCAAATGTGTGGTAATCTGGATCTGAGTCATCAGATCAGATCAGTTTGACTTTGGGGTGTTGACCAGATTGTAGTGCTTGTCCATATGACCTCGGCAGTACCTGGATCACCTCCATGCGACTAGCGCATGCTGAGATATTGCCAACATTTGGATTAGGTGCAACATTTGCATAGACACATTTGCATGGAATGTGCGGCGTACATTTGAGCGGCGCACATTTGGTAACCGCCTAAGTTCCCCCAGCGGCTAGGTTTCCCCTATGACAAAGAGAGAGACCGACACTATAAAAGCTGGAGCTCTCCAACCATTCTTCAGAGTTCTTGTAACAAAGCTTATACTCTCAACAGGTTGTGGGCCCACTCAACGCTCCTCCACTGCCCCACTGCGATCAAGGCTGAGTGCCTCCCCCCCCGCTCGGTGTCCAAGAAGAGACCCAGAGACTCCTCCCACTCTGGTGGTCGGCCGGCATCACGCGCGGCGACGCACGCAGCAACAGTGGCAGAGTACCGGGACGGGGGTTACGGGCTGTTACACAGCGGGTGTTACAGCTAGTCAACTGCAGTTACGGTCAGACAACGGCAGTTACCCCCCATACACGCGGACGTACAACGGGACACAGCTTGGTCCCATACACCCTGACGCAGAGATTCCAGGGTACAGCAAGCAGCACATCGCTAGCCTAGCGTAGCGTGTGCCTGATTTGGCTACGTGCTTTGAGACGTGAGCCAGCTGACGCAGCCTGATCCAGCTGCACCGGCATACGCGCGCAAGAAGGTCCTTTGACCAAAGTACTCACGTCCTTGGACGCCTGTTTCCTTGCTGCTCCCACCCGCAGTGTGTCGTACCGTCCCGACCAGATACCGCCATCTGACTGTCGGCACGGCAACACGACACAATGGGTGATGAACGCTCTGTGTTCAGCAGCTTCAAGAAGCTGGACACAGACAACTACCCCACGTGGGCACCCGCATGATCGACCTTTTGGTCACCAAAGATCTGTAGGATGTGGTGGAAAACGGGGTGACGGTGCAAACCGCTGCTACTGGCACCTCTCCGGAGGTGCTGGACCCCGCGGGCATCAAGCTCTCCCGCAAGGCACTCGCGCACATTCGCGCTGCCTGTGAGGACCACCACCTGCCCGTCCTGTCGGACTGCAAGTTCGTGGACGAGGCGAGGGAACGGCTGGAGTCTGCGTACAAGAGCCAGCTGGCCGTACGAGTTTTTAAACTCCGCGGCCAGTTTGACTCTCTGTACAAGGAACCAACCGAGCCCATTGCCAAGTACCTCGCACGGGCACGGGACTTGGCAATGGAGCTGAAGCAGGCCGGCGAGACGGTGACTGAGCTGGAGATGGTGGGCCGACTGCTGAAGGGCCTGCCTGACGGCTACTCCATGATCCGCACCGTCATCAAAAACCTGCCGGCATCTGAACTCAACATGGACAAGAACACGCCCCGCCTGCTGGAGGCAGAGGTGGAGGTCGGCCGTGACGACCGGGCCGACAGCAAGGTCTACTCCTCCTCCTTCTCCCACCTGTCCCGTGGCGGCGGCAGTGACCGCGGCGGGCGCAATGGCCGCGCTGGGCGTGGCACTGGGCGTGGCAGCGGAAGTGGTGGCGGCCGTGGTGACAAGAAGAACGCTGTGTGCTACTATTGCGGCAAGAAGGGGCACTACGAGCATGAGTGCCGCAAAAGGGAGCGCGACCTGGCGAGCAAGGGCACTGCCGGCAGTGACGGCAACAAGACATCAGTCGTCTTTTCAGCATCTTCTTCATTTGGCTCATCCTGCGGCAAGTATGAGATCATCATCGACTCCGGGGCAGACAACCACGTGTCCCCGTTCTCCGACATCTTCTATGATTTGAAGATGCTGCCCACCCCGGGTGTGATGCGTTGGGGCAACGACGCGGTCGACACTGTGGCAGGCATTGGCACCATCAAGCTGACTACCAAGATGATTGCAGATGTCATGACCAAGGCAACGCATGTAGGCAAACACAATTAGTGTTGCTATGCTATGGGCATGCAACTCATGAGCTGCCCGCATGGGAGTGTTGAGGTGTTGTTCGTTCAGCTCATTTGTGCTGACAAGCAGTGTATGAGCCTCCTGCCCTCCTGTCCTCCTTTTCTCCGGTTTTTCTTGCCTTGCCTTCTGTCCGTTCCTTCCCGCTCCTGCTCCTGTGCCAGTATTTCCTTTTTCCCTGTGTGTGGTTTCCTTGTGTCCTTTTGTCCTTGCTTTCCTGCCTTCCTGGCTTGTTTCTTTCTTGTCCTTCCTTCTTGTCTGGGGTAGGTCTGTGTTGCCTGCTCTGGCGATGTGCTGGGGTGAGCGGCGGCGGGGTCGTGCGTTGCCTGCGGGTGCTTGCTGGCGGGTCTGCGGTTTGTGGCCGGGTTCCGGGGGTGCTTTGCGAGTGGGTTCCCCGCCGTTTGCTTGTTTCGCGTGCTGTGTCCTCTCTGTCGGGCTGTAAGGCTCTCTCTCTCTTCATCAAGCTGACCAAGGAGGGCGAACCTCTGGAGCCTGGCAACAACTACGCGGAGCTGATCGGCAGTTTGCTGTACCTGTCCACCTGCACACGCGCTGACATCGCTCAAGCCGTGGGAGCTCTGTCCCGCTACATGTCCTGCCCCAAGCAGGAGCACTGGAAGGCTGCGCTGAGCGTTGTGCGCTACCTGGCAGGTACCATCGACTACGGCATCGTCTACTCCAAGGCGCAGACTGAGCCTGTCATTGGCTTCTGTGATGCCGACTTTGCGGGCGACATCGACACTCGCCGTTCCACACTGGCTACGTGTTCATCCTGATTGGCGGTGCCATCAGCTGGTCAAGCCGGCTGCAACCAACTGTGGCGGCATCCACGACTGAGGCCGAGTACATGGCTGCTGCAAGCACAACCAAGGAGGCGCTCTGGCTTTGCAAGCTCTTCAACGATTTCAAGAAGCCCATCAGGGCGATGACTCTGTACTGCGACAACCAGGCGGCTATCTCTCTCCTCAAGAACCCCATCTCCTCTGCGCGCTCCAAGCACATTGATGTGCTGCACGGGGATCGTGGTTGCTTGGCATGCCTGTCTTGCATTGGGCGATGATGACACATGGCCGTAAGCGTGATACGCTATCCAAAGGCCCTTCGTCCGAGCCCATAAGCATCTCTATATGTTAGCTTCTTTGTGCATGGGAGCTATGAGCCACTTTGTGCTATCGAGCTGCCTGCGTGGGAGTGTTGTGCAATGAGATGGCTTGGTACAGTCAGCTCCAATAGACAAGGCCCAGTCCACCACTTTGAGTGAGACTTGGTCACACTATGCTGTTGTGTGTGACCTCGCTGCATACCAAGTTTGGTGAACTTCTGTTTTATGTATCAATAGGAATCTGTGGGTTTGTGTAGGGAACTGACACAGGTAAGATGAACGGTCCACACCCAGTATGGGTCAATTGCATCTGAAACACAAGTACACATAGATGCCAAATGATCCATCCCCACCCATTCCAAACTTGAGCTGTGTGTTGAGGCCTGAGTACAGCTGGGGGGTGGGGGCAGCTGCGGCTTGGCTGCGTGCGCTGCGGCGTGCACGTTTATGGTTGCTGGTAGGCTGCTTGACATGCCTGTCACCAGGTCCCATACACACATGCACAGAACACCAGCAACAATGCAGCTCTCTAGTGGCACACAACCCTGCAGTAGCTGCCCTTGTGCTCTCATGTTGTAAGGATAGCCAAGCCCAGCTGGCTTACTGGGCTTCATATGGTGTGCAGGAATACGAAAAGTCACTGCCCAGCACCACCACCAGGAGATTTGAGCAAAATTCAGGGCATTTCAGGGGATTTGAGCAAAAATCAGGGCAAAAAGACGCACAGCTTGATGGTGTTTGGGGCATTTAAAGTTGCAAATTCACTTTTCTCACAAATTGACCCCCTCAATACCCTGTTTTTATTCAGCCTGTGGAGGGGTTTGCACATATGCTCTACACGCTTGGCTGCTTCCCAGAGCAAAACGATGAGTTTGCATGCTTGCATGAGGGGTGGGGCTCATGGGGCAGCTGCCATGCTGGCATGGGAACCGTGCATCTGCCGGACCCCCTTAAACGTATCAGATGCAATTGACCCATACTGCCTGTCATCTGTCATCTGTCGGCTGTCAGTTCAGTTTGAATATGAACATGGGCATGTGTAGCTACCAGCAGCATCACATGGTAGCAGCTTCCACACTCCACGGAACTGCAGTTGCTGATTGCTTGTAGCTTCACCTTCCTCCACATACTAGGACTTATGTGATTGGTTGAGCCCGGGCGTAGAGGGCCGGTGCTCCGACATAACTGTAAGCTCAAACACTTTCGTCAACCTCTCTGACTCAAACCCCAGCCTATCACAACACTGCGAACCAGCAAACCCCCTGCAAACAGCAAGCAGGGCCAAGACAAGCCGAGAGAACCTAGCCAAACGACAACACCAAACTCCTCAAGCCCACACAAACACACCTACCAGCCAAAACCTGGCACCAAAGCAGCAGCCAAGACCCAACCCCCAGCCTGGAGCGCACCCCAAGCGCACAAGGACCCAAGATGGAAAGCCGCACCCCTCGTCTCACCAACCCAAAATCCACCACTCCCACCCGGGTCCCCAACACCACCCATCAGTCCAACAGGCAAACCAGCCCTGCCTCTGTCGGGCCCCAAAAGGCGCAGCTGAGGCCCACTAACCAGTACGCCAGCTGTGGTGGTGCAGCCACATCAGCAGCCCCACCGTCCCTCACTCACCGACACGTACACGAACTGGATCGCCTCGTTCACCAGCGCAGGCGTGTACCCCTCATCGCAAAGACGCGCACGCAGGTTGACGGCTACGGGCTGCATGTGCAGATGCAGCGGCGTGACCGAGGGGGGGACCGATGGACCGCGCGCCCGCCTGTAAACCCAGGGCGGCAGCGGCAGCATTGGCTCCGCAGCCGAGCAGCCCCCATACGGTTCTGGGCTGAGGGAGCGCAGGGACGCCACCCCGGAGGACATGCGCGACCCGCGCGAGCTGCTGCGATTGTGTCCAGCCGCACGCTGCCGCTGGAGCTGCCGCCTGCCTCGTTGAGGCACCAGCGCGGGTGGACCAGCGCGCTTGCGGGAGGCGGGCGGCGGCGCGGCAACAGGCGGCGTGGCCGGAGGAATCAGGGGAGCCATGGCAGGTGCAACCATTGGCTGTGTGTCAACGAGGCCGCCCATCCCTGATGCCCGTGCACTGCTCCGTCACCCACTAACCTGCAGCCCCCGCTGCCGGCCGCGTCCGAGCGTGCCACGCTTGGCCTTCGCAACGCCACCTCGCGCTGCCTTTAAACGCGCCAAGGCCAGCACAGCCGACAGAGGAGGCAACCCATCCGCTGCACCCACGGTAGGCGCCCCCAATGGGGGGGCGGCGGGGGTGGTAGCAGCAGGGGAGAGGGTGGCATGTCCTGCTTGCCAGTGCCTGCTGCCGCCACTGTGCTCAGTGGCAGCAGCCCAGAGCCGCGCGGATCCCATCCAGACACCCAGGCAGCACCCGGGCGGCCGGCACATCTGCCACAAGCCCCACTAGCACCCCGCTCAGTCCCCGCCCCGTCCCTATCCACCAGCTGCGTTGTGCGCGCGGCCCGGCTTGCAACCCAAGCGTCCCGCCGAGCCAAGCACACGTCAACAGGGGGTGCATCAGCCGACGGCGAGCCACTGGCAGAGGCCGGCAGCGAGCAGGTGCAACCGCGTGCTGACCCCTCGGCAGCCACGTCCGCCACCGCAGCTGGCTGGCCCGGCACAGCTGTGCCCGCCCCGGCACCGATGCCCTACGCTGCAGCCGCAGGCGCCGCATGGCCATGTTGCTGGACAGCGGCGGCAGTCTCACCTGGCGTACCGCGAGTACCGCTGGCCGCTTTTTCACCTGCAGCGCCACAAGCTGCATGCGCGCTGCTCACCTCCGCAGCCGGCTCCTGCTGCTGCTCGCCGGCGGCAGGCTGACCTGCTGTACCGCTCGTACCGCCTGCCCCTGCCTCACCTGCAGCGCCACTAGCTGCATGCCCACCATGCACTGCAACACCCACCCCGAGGTGCAGCTCGCTGTCAGCAGCCTGACCTGGTGTACTGCGCGTACTGCCGCCCGCTGCCTCACCTGCAGCGCCAGAGGCCACACGCGCCCTGCCCATCGCGGCATCCGGCCCACACTGCAGCGCGCTGGTGGCAATCTGACCTGCTGTACCGCTCGCAATGCCTGCCCCTGCCGTTCCTGCAGGTCCACGATATGCAAGCGCGCTGCTCACCGCAAGACCCGCCCCATGCTGCAGCGCACCGTGGCAGTCTGACCTGGCATATGACGTGCAGCACCGGTCGCTGCCGCACCTGCAGCGCCACGGGCTGCATGCGCACTGCCCATCGCTGCATCCCGCCTATGCTGCAGAGCAGCAGTGGCAATCTGACCTGTAGTACCGTGCGTACCGCCGCCTGCACCTTCACCTGCAGCGCCACGGGACGCACGCGCACTACCGCACGCTGCATGCCAGCCATGCTGCAGCTCGCTGTCAGCAGGCTGACCTGGTGTACTGCGCATACCGCCAGCCGCTGCCTCACCTGCAGCGTCAGTGGCCGCACGCGCACTGCCCACCGCGGCATCCACTCCATACTGCGGCACACATGTGGCAGCCTGACCTGGCGCTCCAAAAGCACCACCAGCCGGCGCCTCACCTGCGGCGCCACGGGCTGCATGCGCGCCACTCACCGCAGCACACGTCCCATGCTGCTGCTCGCTGCTTGCAGCCTGACGTGCTGTACTGCGCGTACCGCTGGCCGCAGCCCCACCAGCAGCGCAAGGGCTGCCTGCGTGCCATCCACCACAGCACCCGCCCTGAGCCGCAGCTGCAGGACATGCCCCGCATCAGGCATGTTGGCGTCAGCCGCAGGCGCCAGCGACACATCCCCTCCCCCAAACACGCTGCAGTCCACAGCCATCGGGTCATCAGCATCGAGCCCCGCCGCCATGGCAGTAGACGGCACAGCGGCACCCTCCACCCACCCACACCCCAGCGCGACAGCGCATGGCAAAACGGTGTCACGGCGGGCTGGCTCCATGTGCGCTGTGGCCGCGTTCACGGCATGCGCAGGCTTAGGAGCGGCACACCCCGCCCGCGTCCGCTGCAGCTCACCGCCCGATCCTGTGTACACGCGCACGTGGGCCAGCCCAGTGCCATGCCCCATAGACCAGCTGACCGGCAGGTGCTGCAGTGCGCTGTCAGAAGCTGGAGGCACCACATAAGCCACAACCACGTAGTCATGGGCTGGTTTCTGCAGAGGCCCGTGCTTCTGCGGCGCCCCCACATGCTCGCCCAAGACGCGCACATGATCCGGGGTCGGATGCGGCGCCCCGTCCTTGTCACCCTCCACCACCACATACCCAGCGCATGCCAGCACAGTGGCGGTGGAACCGTCCACGGCCAGCTGCCATGCCTGCCCGTCGTGCGGCAGAGAGAAGACCAGCTTGAGGGCAGTCGTGGGCGGGATCCACTTGGAAGTGACGCCAAGGTGCAGCTGCCCGTCACGCCAGCCCGGGATACGCACCGTGATGCCCAGGCGCAGATGCTACTGCCGCGCCACGGCCTCAGGGCCACCGGCAAAAACCAGCTTCAGGCACAGCGCACGGGTGCCTACACGGCCAAGCACCTCCCACCGCAGCACCACATCCGGGTTGTCCAACTCCAGAGCCCCCTGTAGGTCGCCCAGAATGACCGCGTGAAGCACGGAGCACTCTTCTGCAGCCAAACTCGCCGTAGCCCGCCCCACGCCGACCTGGTACTGGCGGCTGAGGACGCTGCAGTCCGCGGGGGCAGCGGCCAGGCGCTGCCTCCGAACAGCCCCCTGCATGCCCCCCAAAGCGCATGCTGGGTGACTGCCTCGCCACTCCGACGCAGCCCCGCAGGCCGAGCCATAGCCTGACCCATCCCAATCGGCCCACCCACTGGCTGCACCCCCCTGCCCGGCGAAGCCCAGACCAGCGCCTGCCGGGCCACCTGCAGCTGCAGCAGAGCCATTGGTCCCTACAGCTGCAGCTCGTGCACCAGTGCCAACAGAGATGCCGCCTCCCCCACCAGCATGGACTGTGCTGGCGCCCAGAGCGCCCATGGCGGCTATTGTCCGCGCCGCCGCGTTGCCTGCTCCGAGCCCGCTGGCAGACGCGGCTGTCCCACCATCACCACCAGCGCCCACGCCCGCCCCTGCATGGGCCGCCGTACTGCTGCCTCTAAGCCCGCTTGCAGACGCTGCTGTCCCTCCGCCACCACCAGCGCCCGGAGCGCCCATGCCGACCCATGCCGTACTGCTGTCTCCAAGCCTGCTTGCAGACGCGCCTGTCCCACCACCACCACCACCGGCAGCCAGAGCGCCCATGTTGGCCACTGCTTGAGCCCCCGTACTGCCTCCAAGACTGGCGCCCAAAGCGTCAGCCCCCGCTGCCAATCCAGACTGCATCCCGCAACGTAGGCGCGCGAGGCCGCAGGCGAAGTCCGAAGAGCGCCCCCCGACCGCAGGGAGGTGGGCGCGAGGAGTACTTAGCCGGAGGCTGAGCGGGGTGCGCGCACGGTACACTGATCTATTTGAGGGGTTGCCCCCGGCTCAGGAATGGAGTGATGCAGGCATGCTTCAATTCATGAACTGTGGAAATCACAGGAGAGCCTGGAACAGGCTTGCTGACATGCTTATTGTGATGGACACAAGCCGCACGGCTGCAATGGCCGTGAACCATTAAGAAACAAACTGTGAAGTTATAAGGGATCTTGCTAATCCTGTCTCGCGGCAGGCATCCATGCGCCATGATGGGCGTACGATGTAACCAACACACACATACACACACACACACGCCGCCGTCAACGGCCATTAGGTCACCAGTAATGACAGCCACCACTGCAACAGCATAAGGTGCAATTGCACCCTCTGCCCACCGCACCCAAGCAGGACTGCGCACACCAGAATGTTGTTGTCCTGGCTCGGTCACCCGGCGGACGCCGCAGCTGTGTCGCCAACATGCACGGGCTGTGGGGCGTACCACCCCATCTGTGTCCGCTACAGCTCACCCCTAGCCGGCATGCACTCGCACTTGGCCCACTCAGGTGCCGCGGCCCAAAGACCAGATGTGCAGCAAGTGCTGCATTGCGGCGCCAGGCGCGTGGTCCCCCGCCAGCAGCGTCCAAGCCACTTGCATGCACTATGCTGGCGTCCAGAGCGCCCAATCGCACCACTGCACTGCCAAGCATACCGACAGCAGCAAAAGCCGGGGCGCGTCCAACACAGCACTGGCGCCATATCGCCCCTGCCCGTCGCTGCACCAGCAGCTGCACTGGTGCCAAGCCCAGCTGCAGCACCGTCTGCCATGTCCCATCAACTGATGCCCAGAGCGCCCACGCTCGTCCAAAGGCAAGTTGTAGCACTGCCACCAGACAGACCGCCCAGCAGCCGACGTGGCTACCCCCACAGAACCCAAACCCCTCTCGCACACGCCAGCTGCGCCAGCAAATGACGGGGCATGAGACGCTATACTGCGGTTGACAACTCAATCAGCGGCCTGCAGTGCCCTCCACCAACAACTTGTGGTGTGGTTGACCCCTCGGAGGGGTTACGCCAGCACTGACAGGGTGCCAGATAGGTCAGGGCAGCACCATCGGCATGGTATGGAGCGGGTGCTGCATACACAAGCTCTTTTGGCCCGCCTGGGCCGTTTATCGCAGGGAGTGGCAATAGGCAGCAACCTGCGGAGCAGAATAAAGGCATGGAGCATGAGGCGCATCTGGCCATGCAGGCAGCGTGGCAGCCTGGCATTTCATGCGGCATGGATGTGGCAACAGGCAGAAGTGCGACACAAGCCTCCGTCCACCAAGTGCACAGCACGCAATGCATGCACCTCAAAAGCCTTCAGCACTACCCTGCACATCACCAGCAGTCAACGCCGCCCTGGCCTTCAATGAATGAACCACATGCTGCAAGTCTTCCACTGCTGGATCTACAAGCTGCTGCTACAGATGTGGCATTAAATCAATAATACTTATGTCCGTCTAGTTAAACTCCACCAATCCAATCAACCCCATTACAAAAGCCTTGGCCCGTCAGAAAGTATGCTGCTTGTGTGCATTTAAGCTGAGATACCGATGGAACGGTATGACCGTTGAACCGTTGGCTGCCAACACACGTCTCTCAACGTGTCTGCATGCCACTAGTGATTAGCTGGAGTGTTGTACGCCATCATTACAGAATGTGGATAGGCTCGTTGAGAAGCTGTAGGGAGTTGATCCATCGTGGGCGAGCACCTCTGTCGGAGGGGTGCGTCATGCTGATACAGAGTATTAAGCGACGCAGCATATGGGACGCTGATCATGCGTGCAACAACTTGATGCAGGCTCTTCACCAACCTAGGCACAGCCGATCTTACGCGATGCGCAGCAGGACCTGCCAGCACATCTTACCCATCACTTTTGCGACGGCACGTTGCGACAAGTGGCACATCACCTTCTGCGACAGCTTCAGGCGCAGCCATGAGAACTGCTGCAACTGGTGGCACTGCGCCATCGCCACCGTCTGAAGACGACGCCTTGGCGCCACGGTGCGCTCATGGGCGCATGCATGCAATGGAGCAGCCATGCAACGATGCCATATGTTGACCCACGCGCAGCGCTTCCCTCCAATTCATGTTGCACCGCACTTCACCCAAGCGAATACTTGAATGCCTGCTGCTCATCATTGAGCTGCACCCAGCCGCAGGTACCTGCTGGACATGCCATCCACCTCGCTGGGCAAGGAGCACGTGGGGTGCTACTACCCGATCAACACTTCCCTTGTCCCTGAGGCGCTCCCTGCTCTACACCAAGCATTCTACGCGCCATCCCCCCCGGGCATGAAACTCCGCTCAGGTGGCTGTACGGGGCTACAGGCAGAAGAGATAGCAGTGGCCAAAGGTGGCCGGCTCAAGTCAGGTCCTGTGGTTATGTACCGACGCGCTGTGCATGTACTAATGGCACATGTGCTCGGAAAGCGGTGTCCAGCTGCTGCGGATGCTACACAGCTGGGAAGAAGTGCACTGGATGCTGGGCCGGATCAGCGTAAGGATGACGACTTGCCGGACGTGCCAGCCCCACGGCGGCCAGGCGCAATGGCAGACGCGCGGGCGCCGGGGCGTTTTCTACTCCAAGGCCCTACTGGCAGTGGCAAGAGTGTGGCATTAGCAGCACTTGTGGAGCGCGCACGCGCCTCTGGCTGGTGCGTGGGAGCTGGCCGGTGGGCCCTGGCTGCTGTGTGTGCACTGCTGGGTGTGTTGTGTTGACCTTCAGCCTGCACTAGGTCGGCTTCTGTTCAAGCTGTGGGTTTGTTGTTGCAACATACCTCGTTTATTTTTGCAGGATTGCCCTTTACATCCCCTCGGCGCGCGCCCTGGTTGCCGGTGGATACTTCACACCCCGCACCACCAGCACAGGCGTGCTCTTTGACACTCAGATTTCTGCACAGCACATCCTACTGGGCATGCGCACAGCACACTCAGTACAGCTGGGCGCTCTCCCGCTGGCCACGGATGCTGCCGTGAAAGTGCTGCAGCGTGCAGGCAGTGCCAGTAGCAGCAAGCCCACTGTGCTGGATCTCGTGCAGGCAGGGCTTGCGACTGACACAGATGTGAGTGGCTGGTGCACATGCTGGCACCATGTAGCAGTGTGCATGCCAACGGTGCTGATGGCGTGCATCTTCTGTGCCTGCTGCACAATCAACACTTGACCCAAACAAGTGGGTAATGACTGCTGCTGCTGACATAAACATGCAAGGCACCAGTTGGCCATGTGACAACTAAAACCCCATGCGCCTGCAGGGCTCCCTGGCTGTGGATGCCGCCCTGGCCCTTGTCGCAGAACTGGCAGCTGTGTCCCCCGACGTGGCGGATGTGCTGCTAACCATTGATGACTACAACATGCTGTACGGCAAGACGGATTATGGGTGGCCTCGTGGTCTGGCAGGCAGCAGCAGCAGTGGCATGAGCAACGGGGAGGGGCAGTACAGGAGGGAGTTGCTGCGGGTGGAGGACCTCACTCTGGTGCGTTGAGAGGCCAGTGTGTATCTATATGCCAGGTCCATAGCAGGGTTCACAATATTGTTTGTGGGCAGGATTGAGGGGTCATATAATTGATATCAAGCATGTGTGTTCACCAGACCGGTGCTGAATGTCTGAGCCTTCAACTGCTTGAATTCATGCAGGCACGAGGGCTTCGACTGCTGGCCATGGCACCCTCAGCCCTAGGCAACGCACACGTGGTCGCAGCAACGACTGCGCGTGAGACAACACTATCACGAACACCACGCGCACTGCCAGTCATGGCCGGGGCCTCCACACTGTGCATGCCCCGCCTATCTCCTGGGGAGTTGGCGACTGCATTGTACCATTATTATGCAGCCGGAGTGTGCCCGCAGCCACCAGTGTGGGGCCAAGTACAGCAGCTGGCAGCTTTGACGAATGGCAATGCCGAGGAGCTGCGTCGTGTGGTAGTGCGTGCACCATTGCTGACCGCACGCAACCGACATGCTGTGCTTTCTGTCTTGTAAATCAATGGGTGTGCGCTTTTCAAAGCGGAAGTAGCTGGGGAAGTAGTAAGGATATATGCTTCGCAACATTGATAATGGCGTGCACCATGACAGATCCATGACTGGCTGAAGGTGTAAGAACAACAACAACAACAGCAACAACATGACAGGAGGAGGTGTTACATCTGGTTTCACGCCATCCCCCAGCAGCAGATTGCATGTGTATCAAGCCATGCAGCAAACATATCCTCAAGACTTGACTCCCCACCCCTCCGACCAAATCACACTCCTTAACCCATGATCAAGGCCCCAAGCACCTGCAAGCTCTGCTCAGTGTCCGACATACTGCAACACATATTAAAAGGATTAGGTTCTGACTTGGCTGCTCCAGCCTTGAACACCCCTTGGGTCATGTTGTGTGGTGTAAAGAAGCACAACTATCCCATGACTGCCAAATCAGCTGCATGTTAGCCGGCAGAGCACATAACGTATGCATGTGCTCCAATTTTGCCGTTACTGTACTGGCACGAATGACTACCTGCAAAGGACAGAAACGACGACCCTCGTGCCCGGCCTGACGTTACTTCTGCTTCCTGGTCTATTATTCAAAAACCTCGTCCCAACTACCTGCAGCCGTTGCCAGAATTGCATTGCGAGGCAAATCCTGCAGCATAAGGGTTCACAATTGCTGTTGTTGCTACTGCGGTGCCATGGCCTGTGGGTTGCTTGCAAATGCCTGCGGCTGCATAAGGCCTGCTGGTGCCTCATCCAGGGAGCCAGAGATGATGTCGTGCACGTTGGCAAGCTTGACCAGGGCTTCTACCATTGTGATCTCGCTCTCCTTCTTCCAGATGCCCTCCCGGATCTGGAGCTTGGCTGCCGGCTGCAGCATGAGGTACTCCACCAGCTGCTCATGCGTGATGATGCGCGCGATCACGCGCGTCGCACAGCGCACAGTCGCGCACCGTGCCAGCGACTTGGAGAACAGAGCCATCTCACCCACCAGCTCCCCCGGGCCCCGCTGTGCGACCAGCAGGTCACGGACATTGCCGCTGGCGGACTGCAGCGACCGAATAAATTCGCGCGCCTTGGCGGCAGCGCGCGCCAGGTTGAGGCGGTGCTGCCGGCCCTCCTCGTCTGTGATGGGGCTCATCGTGTCGTTGTCCTCCGCGCCCAGCTCGTCCGTGCCACCGCCGCCACCAGCTCGGCCGCCTGATCCAGGCGCCCCCCCAGAGCCAGCTCCCGGCTGGACCTGTGCTGAGGGCGAGCGGCGTGGGGGCTGCGTCCATTTGACCAGCACATCCACTGTGCCCTGGATGATGTACATGAGGTAGGTGCCAGCGTCGCCCTGGCGCATGATGCAGTCGCCTTCGTTGAATGCGCGCTCATGGCGCGACTGCATGGCGAGACCGGCCAGAAAATCAGGGCGTGGGTGGCACTGTGCAAACGTGGCACCGTTCGGCAGGCCGTCGTGCTGCTCCTGCGACTCGCCCCCCTTGAGCTCGCGTGTGGGGCGCAGCGGAAAGCGGTTCCCCATCGTGGTCCATGGGTGGCGCATGACCTCTGACAGCGTGATGCGCTCCCGGGGGTTTTTGATGAGCATCGCGCCCAGCAGGTCGCGTAAGGCCATAGAGATGGGCACATCTTCAGGGTAGCGTACTGGCTCGTTTTGCACCACCTGGAACAGCTTGTACAGGTTGGGCGCGGAGAAGGGGATGCGGCCAAAGATGAGTGTATAGAGGCACGCGCCCAGTGCGTACACATCTGTGGGACGACCGCGGTAGCGCGTGTTCGGCTTCATCATCTCAGGTGCCAGGAACGCGGGTGTGCCATTGCAGCGCTCCAGGTACTCATTGCCAGTTGCAAACACTTTAGAGCAGCCGAAGTCGGACAGCTTGACGTCGGACGATGCGGCCATAAGCACGTTCTCTGGCTTGAGGTCGCCATGCACAACCTTGTGGCTGTGCAGGTAGTCAAGGGCCTGTACGAAGGGAGCATGGTCGTGTGCAAGCATATGCTTAGTGCATATGCAGCGTCCCACTGCAGTAGTGGCCCGAAACCGGCTTTGTGGAGCCGTCCTGCTGCCAACCATCCTAAACACCGCCTATCAGCCCATCAGCACCCTGCACCCACCGGGAAATTGGGGTTTCGTCAGGCAAGCGTATGCAGCAGATTACACAACGATTCAATCACACACACCTTGACCATGTCGCGGAAGTACTGCAGTGCCAGGGGCTCAGGCAACCGCTCACGCTTCTCCAGCGCCTCACGCGTCAGCACAGGCCCACCCTCCATGAACTCCATCACCAGCAGCAGCTTGGAGCCGGCAGGATCATCGATGACCTGTGTAGCCGGCATGGGAGGCAATGCATATTGGAAAGCAGTGCACTCGCACTCGTAGGATGTGTGGAGTTAACAGAGCAGATTCTGCCATGCTTCACCAGAGGCAGGCCATCATCGTCACACAACCCCATGCCACCGCGCACCCCTCCCCTCTCTCTGCGCACCTCACTGAGCATGACGATATTGGTGTGCTTCATCTTCTTCATGATCATAATCTCACGCTTGAGGTCCTCCATAGGATTGCGCTTAGGTTTTGCGCCTGGTTGGTTCTGCTGGCTGGCTTGGCTGGCTTCAAGATCCACTTTGCGCACAGCCTGTGTGCGATTGCACGTAACATGCATAGCGTCTTCTGGGGCTACTACCCAGGCTCGCACACGGGTGCGCAGCGCGTGGAGCACACAAGTTGTGGCACGCATGTAGTGTGAAGGCGCAGTACGAGATTGCATTCAATGCGTGCACAACCAGTCGCACCTTCATCGCGTACAGTCGCAGGTCATGCGTGTTAAGGCACAGGAAGACCTTGCCACATGCGCCCCGGCCCAGGAACTTGACCACCAAGTATTGATTTACAAACATGCAGCCCTTGACCTTGTCAATTCGCAGAACTGACGTCTCCCTGCAGTTCACAAGCCGCCGCAGCAGATGCAGTGCACAAGGGTGCCATGTACAGTTGCATCAAGCGTCATGCAGGCACCTACGCACATCCGTTCTTGCATACATAACGTGCGTGCAGAAATGGCATGCAACCCACTTGTAGTTCAAAGGTTGGTCGTAATTGAGCACTTGCTGCTCCGCATACAGCGAGCTGTGCTGCGCCTTCTCCATGACGCTGGCGGTTGCTTGCGTGCGGTCCCCTTCTGCACGCAAAAGTATGGTGCCATGCAACATGTATGCGATCAGGAGACGATCCTTGCTCGTTGCTGGAAGTTGTGCAGAAGCACATCTGCGACGCCACTTACTCGCATCGTCGCCCTCCAGGTCGTAATGGCTCGTGGAGCACTGGTCCCAATCCGACTCTTCATCAGAGTCCCTGCGCCTGAGCTGCTGCTGTTGTTGTTGCTGCTGCTGCGCCTGTTGAGGTGGCACCTGATGCTGCACATCGCTCCCGTTCGCTGCGTGTTGTACTGAGGCTGGCGCTGCTGCATGTGCAGAGCCATTCACATAATTCAGTTAGGACACAAAAACAAAATGCCCTGCATAAGCAGGCTCTTACCTCCATTTGCTGGCCTCGGGGATGCTTGGGCTTGCTGTGGCGAAGGCTGGCCTGCATATAAAGGTTGGGGACTGGGAGGCGTAGGGCTATTTGCTACTGGCGCTGGCGCTGGTGTGCTGGGTGGAGCTGCCTGCTGCACCGCTGCTTGATTGGCTGGTGACCTGCGCAAACATTGCGCATGAACAAGGCGTGTTGCAAACCCGGGGGCACGCCTTGAAAATTGTTTAATCACTACTGACAACAAGGCCGATGCTGCGGCATTGTCACAAATTCGCACCCTGCGCTTGGGTCCTTGTCAGCGGGCTGACTGCTTGAGCAGCCCATTCCTTGGTTATGCCAGGTTTTTGATCAAGGCGCACAGTGCAGGTCGAGCCTCCAAACAAAGGGCGTCAACAACCCTGCAGACGCAATGCACTGCCTGAGCACAGTGCTGCACTGCAGGTGCTTTGGCTTCATCAAAACGCTGGGCACGGGGAGCAGGCATCATTGTTTGGGTGTGGCCATGTCAACAAGTTGAGGTATGAGAGGCCATACTGATCTGCAGCTTATGCATGCCTTGCTCTGTTATCATGTCTGAGCCTACGTATGAACTTGAAGGCAAGATGCATGTACTGCTGACCAAACCGCAACGCACAAGGAGGGTATCATAAAGGGTTGTTAACGTGCATTAGGTGGCTCCGGACGAGATCAAGCTGTGCAATATCCAAGTTGTAAAAGTGTATGTGCATATGGGGAAGAGGACAAAGCGATGGCGCTGTGCTCTAAAGCTGGTGCATCACTGAGCTGCTGGTGCCCCAGGCAAGTGTTTGTGCGCAGGAGCGTGCTGTTTATCCACACACGCAGACACCACAGGAGGCTTCAACTGCAAGTCGACGTTTCCATCTCAGGTCCACCAGTATGCCTGAATTGCTCCAAACTGAGCAGCCACGAGCTGGTGCTAGCATGAGGAATGCACTGCGCTGGTGCTATGGGATTTGTTATTATGCCGGCAGCGCTCTGGGCAGCGCTGTTTGGATTCTGAAGTGGTTTGTCATAATCGATGTGCCCAATTATCAGGCCAGGGGAGGGCCAAAAGACCCAACATGGATGTTAGCACCGTTTTGTAATGTATTATCAGGGCAGCTGCGGCACTACCGTCCTTGAAAGGACGGCGCAACCCACCCCTGATGCATCGGCTACATCTCACATCACATCGGCCTCTATTCGCTTGCAATGGCTCACAGGTCGTCCGGTCACACATCATCAAATGAGTGCCCTCAGGTTGGTTGCCTCATGCACATTGATAACCCCTGAAGTGGCCCACCAACTAGCTCTGCTGTAAAGCAAGCCCCAAGCCACAGGGGACCTGCAGCCCTCGACCTTATGCCACCACAGGCCGCGGTGTAGGGTTTGTGCATGCGCTGGGCCCCACTGCCACCTCCATACGCTCATACCAGCCTCGGATCTGTGAGTGCATTAAGGCGTCAGCGAACGTCGGCGTGGATGCGACCGCCCGCAGCACGCCAAATGCAGACAGATCAGCGAGATTGGGCGAGGCACCACCCAGGAATGGCTGCCCCTTCAGAGCGTCCACGAGGTGGTTTAGATCGCTGCATATGTGAAGACAAGGGGAAAAGGAGGTGAGGAGTTCAGTGGGGTGGGGTTGGGTGTTGGATGGTGGGACTCGACAAAGGAGCCCTATGCTTGCATGATCCCTGCGCAAGCGGGATACCACCCAGCCCAGACGCCCCACCTGTACAGTGCCTCACGCAGGTCGCCATCGATCTTGTACTTGGCAGGCATGCGCTTGCCGATCTGTATGGCACGCAGCAGAGGATCTGGTTGTATGTAACACATGTGGCAGTGCGCACTAGACCTTAGCAACTTGGTGCGAAGACGCATGTGCGAAGATACAAAGCAGCCTGCAGCAAAAGCGCACAATGATACGCACCTGCCACATCAACACTGCGCCTGCCATACGCGCTGCCTCACGTGTGCCCCACGCCCAGGTCGTTTGCTCTGAGATGTATTTGAATGTGTTCCACGTCTCGCTGCGGTTGAGCAAGTCCAACAATCGGTGCACGTCTGGTAACAGTTGCAGCACCACACAAGAAAGCAGCTGCATGGCCGCATACATAACTGTGGTTGCCTCTTACCCCATCCGCAGCCAACCCTCAATGCCCCATCCACACTTGTCCCATCCTGTTCGCAGTCCCCCGTCTCACCCCGAGCCCTCGCCCCCGCGCACTTACTCCCAGCTGCGGTAGATGTTGGCGGTGATAACCTTGACCAGACGCTCATCCACCCACTTGCGCCACTCAGCCTCCTCAGCCTCACTCATGTTGTTGCTTTGGCAGCTGCCGCTGCTTGGTCGTGACTGGCCACTGCGGCCCGAGGAACTGCTTGCAGCCTTCCCGCTGTCCGGGCGCCCGTTCGCAGCCAGCTCAGCAGCTAAGCGCGACATGATGGCTGAGCTGTCCACCAAGACCTCGCCACGTGATGCGTTGCCAGTGGTGCCCTCGCCCAGCGTCATCACAGGCACCTTGCGGTACGTGCTCCACCCCAGCTCTCCCTTTGTCAGCGGGTTGACCTCCACCACACGGTACGGCAGCTGCGAGAAGGGTTGCATCACTGATCAAAACCACGAGCTGCCTGTGTGCCAGGCCGGGATTGCTTGCATGCAACATTAGGTCTGGGATACACATGCTGCACAACGGTATGTGCGCGCACATCCGCCCCACTGTGAGTTAGCTCACCCTCAGACAGCACCAAGGCTGCAGAACGCACCTTGTGGTAGTCCAGCATGGCTTTGACCTTGCAGCAGAATGGGCACACCTCATACTGGTACAGCGTGATGTGCTTGGGCACACCGTGCAGCCCCTCAGTGGGAAGTGCATACTTGTCTGCAGGCACCTGTGGCATGATCCAATCAACAGACCCACGTTCATGCATGAGGCGCTGTGCGTTGCGGAAGGCAGCTGGGGGCTGGGGCGCTCACTAGAAAGGAGTAAGACAACACGTCTGCTGGTGCACACTGCACCGATGCACGATATCATGTGACCATGCATGCTGCATGCACGGCTCGCGCACCTGTGGGCTGACTTTCCCAGCATCAGCCTGCACCAGCTGGATGGATGCTGCCCCTGCAGCCAGTGCACCAGCTGTGCCTGCTAGCAGGCCGTGAGCAGACCAGGGCGGGCTTCCTGGTCCTCCCTCATTCCTGGAGCACCAGCGCGAATGGACAGAAGGATTAAAGTCGGTGGCAGGCTGGAAGCGATGCTATGCTTCCGCAAGGATCCTGCATGCAGGATTCATCACGTACACATACCTTGCGCACAGTAGCTCAGATCCAGTAGCCAGCGCCCTTAGAGAAACGGTTGAAGCGGTGAGTCCGTTCGTCTGCAGCCGCTGAAGGAGTCCTATTTGATGGATCAGCGGTACATAGCGGGCTGCTTGCAGTACAGGAGATGTCATGATATTTATATGCTGTAATCTGCTTGCGTGATGGGCAGATGGGCCAAGACACATGGGTCTCAAGAATAACTGTGAGGTGCCAGTACGAAAAGTATCGAATTCGGCGCCCAAGGTGCTTCTGCCTGTCATAACTCACATGCAAAAGGATGTCTCAGGTCCGAAGCACCGATCTGAACAAACGCTTGACGGATGCCCAGCATATTTGTAGTTGATGCGCACGATTGACGAGCACCTGTGGAAGCAGCCTCCTGAGTACCTGGCACTGCACCTGGGGTGCCACCATTCGTGACGTGTAATCCAGAGATCAAGTGCGAAATACTTCAAGCTTCCATTGCATGAGAATTGGTGCTCAGGAGGGCTGACCTCTGGATCGCCGGGACCAACTTGAGGTAGCTGATGGACAAAACTCGCATGGGGGTTTTCATGAACAGCATGAGTGCGCACTCGACCATGTGCTCTGCAGCTATCAAACACAGCTGCCACTGCACACACCAGTGCGGCAGTGGCGAACCTTGCGTACATGTGCGTGGTCGCAGACCAGGAGACAGGACGTGGTGGCTGGGCGTGCAACGAGGAACGCAGTACACAGCAGTGCCACGCTTTGCCAGCAGGCATGGTGGGAATCGAGCCTGACCCCGCTCAGTCAGCAGCCACGGGTGCACAACCTGATGCAGTAGTGCAACAGTCAGCTGTAGACAGTGTGTCACCGCAAGGCTCCCTGCAGCCTGACTTGGACCCAAATGACCCTTACGGCACTGCGCCTGAACTGCAAGATGAGGGCAGCACTGTGCACAGCATGCCAAGCAACCTGCCTACGGTGCTGAAGAAATTGCAAAAGTGAGGTGCAAGGATGGCATGCAGGCACTTTGGGTGCCGCACACAGTAGTACTGACCTGCCACTCATATGTCTGTTCCGTGGTGCATAAATCCGTGCATGTGTAACGATGCTGCTTGGGCTGCACATGCAGATGGGGCGACTATGCTGCATTTGGCACACCCGTACAACCTACGCGTTTCATACCTATGAAGGTATGTCAAACCAGCAGCAGCCGCTGGCCATGGCTTCTATCACATGGGTCCGGGCATGGTGGTGGGTATGGCCATGGAGCAGAGCATGGTGGTCCTTTGGAGGCATGGAGGCAATATGTAGCGTGATGAATGGATGCCAAGATGCATTTCATTGGTACTACACCTGGCTAAAAATCGCAATGGCTGCAGACACCGTTGAGCAATGAGATCCTTGCCAGTTGGAGCCTGCCTGAAGCGCCACGCCACCGTCTCACAGTGCCTGAGCTGCTGGCGGCGCAGCAGGCGTACGGACGGCGTGTGGGGCTCATCCTGTAAGCCATACTAGGTTCACACAGCAGCTCGTAGTTGGCCTTGCATACTGTGTGCTGCCGGCTGTCATTCCCTGAGATCAGTGCAGGTACTGCTGTGAACCATACCTCCCTTCGACCTCACTTGCAATTAACTGCGGTGCTTGGCACTTGAAATGCTTGTTCAAGCAGGGACCTGTCCAACCACGATTGTCTGTACAGTGGGGACATCCCGCCTGGTGTGCGCTACACGCACATCAACCTGGTAGCCAAAGAA
This sequence comes from Chlamydomonas applanata, assembly GCA_001662365.1. Taxonomy (NCBI): domain Eukaryota; kingdom Viridiplantae; phylum Chlorophyta; class Chlorophyceae; order Chlamydomonadales; family Chlamydomonadaceae; genus Chlamydomonas; species Chlamydomonas applanata. The sequence goes on along the minus strand of BDCZ01000185.1, from coordinate 81,772 downwards.
CTACCTCCCAGGCAGTTTGTGGACGAGGTGTGCGCTGAGGCACGCACGTTCTGGGCGGGCAACGCGGACGACTACATCGCAATCCACTGTGCTTATGGCTTCAACCGCACCGGCTTCGTGGTCTGTTGCTACCTGATTGAGGTGTGTGTGGCCTGGGACAAGCTGGTGAGCAGCTGGCTGCATGGCTATGAATAATATATCAATATGGCGTTCACTGGTTCGCTTAAGTGAGCTGCTGGCTGTAGGACTAAAAAGTTAGGATGCATTTCTTACTGGGACTAGCTGGTCATGCTGTTCTCGTCCAGCTTGTGTCTTTGTGCATGCCAGCTGCTGCTGCTGCTGCTTGCTTCAGCTGTTCGGCTGCATGATGACCAATGCGTGCATGCCGTTGCATCAATGCATGTGCCATTGCAGGTATGTGGGCTGAGCGTGGAGGAGGCGCTGAACGCCTTTGCTGCCTCCCGCCCTCCGGGTGTGAAGCACGAAGCGTTTCGTGCTGAGCTGCACGCACGCTACCCCTCCGCCTCGTCCTCGCCATGCACAGCAACCAATGCCATCTCACGAGTCAGCACACAGGACATGACACAGCAAGACACACAGCATGACGATGACCAGCCACAGGCTGCTCATGGACCCAACAGCCCTGGGCCACGGATGCCCCGATCCCCGTTCAGTTCTACAATTCAGATCCGACCCAGCATGGCAGGCAGCCACAGCCCCAACACACCGGCTGGCCTGGCAAGTCATGGGCAAGTCACCGTCAGCAGCCCTGCAATGGGTGGTGCTCCGCCCATGACAGCCAGTGAAGCGGATCAGACAGGGTGGTCAGGTGGGGGACGTGCCTGTGGAGAAGAAGAGGCAGCACTGGCAACAGCACTTGGTGGTGGGGTGGGTGGTGCGTCAGCTGCAGCCGCCATGATGCGGAGATTTGGCAGCTTGACACTGGAGACGCCTGAAGCGGCTGCTGCAGGCATGGGCTCGTTCATGACGCCAATGAGCGAGAACGACTCACTGGGCGCAAATGACCGTATCATCATGCGCGTGCTGTCACAAGCGGCAGCTGCACAGGTGATCAGCCCTGCCTCTCAGCTTGTTGATAAGTTGGAAGCAGCAGCCACCAGCGGGCCTTGCAGTCCTGCAACCAAGCCTGTGCCTGCACCCAAGCTGCCTGTTATTGGCATGTCGGCTGTTGCTGTGCCTAACCCAAAGCTGCAACGCAAGAGCTTGGGAGAGATTGCGTGGCAGGCTGCGCCTGAGGGTCACGGTGAAGATGGTTCGTAAGGGAGCTACATGTTTAAAGTGTGAGACTGCGTGTGAGGGGCTGATGATATTGACTGAACTGAGACGCCTTGTTTCTACAAAGTGTGCATTCTGTGCAATGCTGGAAAGCGCTGAGCAGCCCTTTACAAGTTGCGGCCATGTACGAGCCTGAAATCATTATAGGAACGTCCACGGCACGGGATGCAACATGAAACCTGAACCCTGAAACCACAATTGCACCTGCTGCTGCAGCTGCCCCAGGGTTCTGGCTGCAGTGTGCATGTGTTCCAAGTTAATGTAGGGTGCCATTGAGGCACACAACTGGAGGACCAAATTAGAGTAGCAGAGTTTGTAGCTGACTGCATGGATCTGTATGATTCTTATTGGCAAGATAAACAAGATGAGATCAATGCTGTTGTCATCTAAAGCGAGACGGCGAGCGGCCCATCGCGGGTCGAAGGCCATGTAACCTAACAGTAACAGTGCCATTGAGGCACAAGGCACACAACTGGTTGATTATAACTTGAGATATGGGCACGCAACAGAGCGTGCATGCAGAGCAGCCCGTGACTGGCTTGTGTAACATAACATAACATCGAACATAACAAACCACTGGACAAGTGAACACCTGGGCCCTAGTTGCGTGATTTTTTGCTGACCTAGATCACAGGAGACTCTTCAGACACGTGTCAGGTGCAAGAAGTACAATCGTTACACTGGCAGCAACACGTACACGCCAACTTGAAACAGGCGCGTTGGGAACTTGAGATGCTCCAGTCCTTCAGAACACCTGCAGCCTCTCCTGATGATTATACACTGCTCATGACCGGCTAATCCTGCTGTGTCAGTTCAAGATTCCCAAAGCCCCTTGCACACAATCACACCAAACCATGGTGGCACCCTGCGCACGCGACAAGGGTGTCAATCGTGCCGTGCGCCCTCCCCAGAGCCAGGGCAGGGGGCGAAGAATGAAAAATCAGTCAACGAATCGTGAGACACAAAATGGCAGGGCCACTACTGCACAGCAGCATGGCGTGCAGCCCCGATGAAGGCGGGCTGGGCATGCCCCTGCTGCAGCGCCATGCATGCCCCAAACTACTATTCCTAGTACATGAATCATCATGCAAACTCAATAAACTGCACGCCCACGTCAATGGTCTAACATACAAGCAAAAGCCACCACAAGATCGCATGTGCCCACACAGCTGTGCGTTGAGGCCCATATGCATCCTCTGGGATGTTGTAGTGTGTCCAGCACGCTCGCTCGCTGCCAACACCAGTGACCTGTGATGATCCACAGCATACCCCTGCTCAACCACCATGATAAGCCCACTGACTCACCACCCCGGAGGGTAAAACGCTCACGTCATCGGTCAAAGTCATGGTTCAGGTCACAACACTGTGAATAATGGGTCCTAAGCGCTGACCCAGGGCAGGCAAGGGAAGGGAAGACAGGCAGTTGACCTGCTCAATCCTATTGGTACCCCGCAAAACATCACACACTTTTTTTCTTGGAGGGGGGTGGGGGTGGGGGAAAGCCTACAGAAATGCGCTATCCTATCCGTCTGTGCCCGCAAAATGCACGGAGAATACGACAGGACAGGTCAGGATCAGACGATGAGATGGACAATACCACTTCACTTGCTGCAAATGATACAGCAAAAAGATCGCAATCCAAGGTTGGCGCAGTGGCGCCGCATACCAACACATCCTTGCATGCATCACAACAACTCTGCGGTGGCGCCCAAGATGTGCGCATATCACTGCATGGCCTGCACACTACAGTCCACTGTGCGACCATGACTGGTGAACGTGCAGTAGCCGCTGCTCAAAGTCAGCCTTCTCAGCGGTGGCCATGCTGGTCAGCATCCTGTTGCAGACACAGCAGAAAGGAATGTCCTTGGGCTGCGAAGTCAAAGGAGCGCATGATGATGGCGTGTATGTCTTGCCAGTGCGCTGTGCGCAGCCGCGGCACTGTTGAATCCAGCCATATGTTGCTGCAAGTGGTGCACAATCAGCACCACTTGAAGCAGGGCATTGCGATCCACCAGTGGCCGCAGCTCCAAACAGGGAGGGTGCACTGCTGGGCTGCTGGACCTTCACTAGGATGGGCGAAACACTGACTGACAGGGCCTTCGTGGAGAACGCACGGCGGGCGGCAAGCGAGTTGCTGGTCTGTATAATCTGACCAGCCTGCTGGGACTGGACGCCGTCAAGCAGCCCATCCCAGGAGACGTGGCCAGCACATGAACCTGCACAGGTGAGGGAAGCCTGGGAGGCTGGTCCATCCTGCTGGTTCGGGGCTGCGCTGGCCTCTGCGCTGAGGCACTGCTGGGTAGCTGCACAAACGTGCAACGGCACTGGGACTTGATGACTCTGCAGGTGCAGCAGGTGAGCGAGCCCGAACTCAATTGCAGCTCGCGGCAACACAGTCGCGGCAAGGACAAGAGGACGTCGCGTGCAGGCGCGGGTTCTGCTGCCCCTTCAAGCATGGGTTGAGGTTAACAACACATGGGCAGGCACACACCTGCAAAACAAGCATGTAGAGCTTCTGCGCGACGTCGGCCTCATTGTTGATGTCGCCCGAGTTGGCCGGGGACAGCTGCGGCTCAGTGCCGGCGTTGTTGCACTGCTGCGAAGAGGAGGCCAGTAGGGAAGCGGAGCCAGGCTCATCCGTCCAAGGTCTTTTCACCACAGCATCCTGGCAGCCCACGTCGACGCGAATCCTAGGGCGCTTGCATATCCGATGCGTCGTTGTGTCCTCCTGCGGGGGTCGAGGGGGGCAAAGCGTGGGTGGGTGTTAAGCCAGGAAGCACCATGGAAGGTCCGCATGACAAGCAGGGGCGGGGCGGGGAGGGTAAGCCATGCTGAGCAGCGGGCAGAGCTGTGCACCTTGGCGACATGCAGCAGGAGGCCTGCTGGCCATGCTGGGGGCCCAGCTGTCGCTGTCATATCCAGCTGTCGAGGCGCTGGCTGTCTGGGAATGTCCGTTGAGGCGCTGAATGCATGTCGCGTGCTGCTCAAAGTTGCAAATTGAAACTCAAAACCCGGACTCCCCACCATGACTACCCACCATTGAGAACACACTCTGGCCTGCCGCTGCTGGGGCAGCTCGGGATGTCGATAGCAGGCTACGCACTCGGGCTGCTGCGAGCCATCAAATGGTTTTGTGGATGCGAAGGACAGCTGGTGGTAACTATGGCGCCTCCCTGGGGAATAAATTCAAGCCTCTGGCAGAGCGTCAATAGTTGCCAGACAGCCGGTGCACCCTCCGAACGAGCAATGCGCACAGGTTCGTTCCAGGTGCCTTTCGTATGCATGGGGTGGGTGTCACACCCAACCAAAGTTCAATCCATCGTTATGGCTGCATTCCGGCGTCTATCCCTTAAATGCCACAGGGTTATCAGAGGTAGACATCCCAGCGCCGAACTTTTCGTATGCAGGGCGCACATGAGAATAGCCGCCTGCTGAAGGCTGGACCTGCCACCAGGAAGCAATTCGTTGGTCATGTGCTTCCACGGCAGTGCTGGAGCCTGCGCCCCTCACCTCGCTGCTGACCTGGCAAGCAACCGCGCCATTGGCATACTGGCGACCTGGCGTCCCTAGCCAGTAATCCATGGCATGCAATGTTTGCTCGGCTTACCTTGCAGTTGTGCAGTGGCAGTAACATGTTAAAACACATGCACGATATGATGGATGCTGATGAATGGACAGGGACACGAATGGACCATTCTACGGCAGGACATGCCATGCAGCACCCAGCCATCCGCTAGCATAGAGGCACACTGGACAAACCGTCAAGATTCACGCATGTTTTGTTAGCTGGGTGGAACACCAGTGCTGGCTCGGCTTGCTGGGTAACTGTGCAGGGTTGTTGATCCTTTGATCTTCCATGCACGCCTCGGGAGCCATTTGCGCACCATAAACTAAGGCCCATCAATGCATTGTATGTGTCTTGATCAGCAATCCATCCATTGCATGAGTGTGGTTGCTGGCCAGCGAGCATGGTTTTCATGTGGTATACAATCCATACATGGCACGGAGGGCAGAGCAACATGCACACATGGCAAGCAAGCGTGGTGTGCCATGTCAGCAGCCCTAAGCATTTGAACTGTTGCAGAAAGCAAACCTGACCTGGCCTGCGCCACATAATGCATGGTCAACTCGTGGGATTCCGCAGGCGCACACAAATTGTGTCCAATGCACAGTCAGAGTGCTCTGTTCTATCACCAGCTGCGAGCTGAATACTGTAGGACGTCAGCTCCAGCTCAACGCAACGCTGGGTGGTGGTGATGGGCTTGTACTGGTGAGACTGGTCATCAACACATAGTTTCACTGCATGCGTATGCGCGATTTTCGGGTCATCATAGGTGGACAAGAGCATCATGAGCATCATGAGTCGGCGACCAAAATTACAAAAAAGTGTGTGTGACGCAAGGTGAGTGTGCCCGCCTCGTTTGCGGGGCCGACAACCAGCATTGAATAGAACGCTTGGCAATGCTGCTTTCTATGCAAACATCTGACTGAGCGTCTTGAGCCCAACAAGAGATTTACAACCCATGGCAGCATGGCATGGTCCCCGTGCCATTGCAGGGGGCCATGCAGCCGTGCATGCATGGGCTGCGCATGGCATTTCATGGTATGCGCTGGCACGCCATTCAAGTAGCATGGCGGGCAGCGGAACGACCACGCAAGCTGACCCGCTGCAGCAACTGGTGAACCATGAGCAACAAGGCGTGCCCAAAGATGCTGCATCCAAGGGCACAGTGTTCAACCTGGGCCGCATGCACAGACTATTGAACACACTTGGCGACCCACACAAAGCATGGCCAGTTGTCCATGTCGCAGGCAGCAAAGGTGCGTCATCAAATGCCCAGATGCATGTGGAGGGTTCTCATTCATGGCTTGTGGAACTGCGCAATGCTCCGCAATGCTCCAATTGTTCTGCAGTTCAGGAATGTGGAAACATCAAACAGGAAACAATCAACAACCTGCCACATCCTGCATCCGCAGGCAAAGGGTCGACCGCAACCATGCTGTCCAGCATCCTGCGGGCCGCTGGATACAGAGTTGCAACTTACACAAGCCCACACATGCACCACCTGGGAGAGCGCATGGCAGTGGATGGCGCGCCGCTGGAGCCTGCAGCGCTGGAACAGCTTGTCTCACGTTATGCAGACGCCATCCGTGCGCATGCAATGGCTGAGCAGGGCGCTCTGAGTCACTTTGAGGCTACTACTGCGCTTGCCTTCAGGTGACCAAGTGCAGCTTTGTCATTTTCACGTTCCCACATTTCACAGTCATAAGCTCGAATGCCACGTGTTGGCTGCGGCGTACATGTGCAATTGTGTGCTTTACATAGCACATGTCAACATCCACTGTTTTTGCTGGTCATCCTGTGTACACCCTACCCCAGGCATTTCGCCGACCAGAAGGTGGATGTGGCGGTGGTGGAGACCGGCATGGGCGGTACCCTGGATGCCACCAATGTCTTCTCCCCGGCTAACTTGGCAGCAGCGGTTATCACGTCCCTTGGTGTGTTCAACATGCTGGCAGTTGGAGGACCTGTCCGCTGAATGTTTGCCTGATTTGCTCAGCATGCTGTGTAAACGCATGTCGCACATATCTTGTGCATGGCATCACCTGGCTTCAGGCTACGAGCACGTGGACGCACTGGGCGGCTCCATTGAGAGCATAGCAGAAGCCAAAGCAGGGATCATGAAGCCAGGGCGCCCTGTGGTGGTGGCACGCCAGGCTCATGCCCCTGCTGCTGCTGTACTAAAAGCCGCAGCAGAAGAAGCCGGGTGCGACCTGCTGGCTGCAGAGGAGCTGGTGAGTGTTTATTGGAACATGAGGTGGAATGCAACCGATTGCATTACCCCCCACCAAAGGATTTTTAAAGGCAGCTAGCTATGTGCATGCATTGCCATGTTGCAGCAGGAGCTCCTCAGCCGCAGCAGCCCTGGCCCAGCTGGGATTCAATCCATGGCTGTGTTCGTGACTTTGTGTATGTACTCGGCAGGTGAGCATGGCACATAACGGGTACGAGATCGTGAACACGCCCACACTGTGTGCGCTGCGAGAAAACATCAGCCTGACACCCGGATCCAACAGCGCTTCTGCCGCAGCCCTGTTGGGTGCTGGTTGGAAGCTGGGGCCCCTGACAACGCGCCTCGTGGGTGCACACCAGCATGACAACATCGCAACGGCTGTGACAGTGGCAGCCAAGCTTCGGTCAGAAGGTTGGAGGATTACGGATGAAGCATTGCTACAGGGGCTTGCCACAGCTCACATACCAGGCCGCCTGCAGGTCCTGCCTCTACCGCGGCCGCCTGATGCAGTGGGATCACGCACAGGTGCACCTGGCCCACAGCCACCCCTCGTGGTGCTGGATGGGGCACACAGCCCAGAATCTGCGTCAAGCCTGGCTGCAGCTGTGCGACATGCCTTCCCTGACGCCCCACTCGCATTGGTGGTGGCCATGGCAGCTGATAAGGACCATGCAGCAGTGCTGGGGGCATTCAGGCGGCTGGCGCCCCATGCAGTAGTCTTCACAACAGTCCCCATCGCAGGCAGCTACCACCGCTCAGCAGCACCAGGTGAGATGGGTGGGTGCTAATTCCAGCATCTGGTCAAATGTGTGCTCCGGCTGGGCCTGAATAGTGAGTTACCCTCACACTGTGCGCAGCTGGGCTTGTTGCATGTATGACGCAGCCATTGGCATGAACTGAATTGTGCAGCTGATTGTGCATGTGAGAGGCATGGGGTGTGTGATCCCGCTGACCCCGCCATGGTTGGCGCCCGGATCAGGCTGATGCCTGGGCTTACTCATGTCTTGCCACTGATCATGCCATGATGTGCCTACAGGCACGCTGGCCGCACAATGGCAGGTGGCGAGCATGCTGGCTGCCTCACCTCCAGCCAGTGCGACACGCCCACCTCGTTGCAGGGAGCTGATTCAAGCCAGCCTGGGAGCAGCATATGAGAAGGCCAAGCATGAGCTGCGCGGGCAGCCGGGCCGGGGTGTGCTTGTAATCACAGGCAGCCTGCATGCGGTGGCCGCAGCACACTCAATCGAGGAGCTGGGTGAGGTGCTGGCGCGTGCTGTGCACCACGAGCAGAGCTCATGAGTTGCTGTGAGATAGTGGGCGCATGCTTTGCTGGAACAGGACTGCGTTTATTTTAGCATGACCCACTGATAAAACGGACACCAAGCTTCATCTTAGCAGGGTTAGGGTTTTGCTGGGTGTCCATAAGCAATAGTATGAGTGATGCAGATCAGCAATCTTGTAACGGGAGCGTGAACGCGTAGTTTCGTCGCGTGTTGGAAAGATCCCACAGCATGCTCCGCATGGCCCCGTAGTAATCTCCATTCTAGGCGTTGTCTCAGTTGAGCATTTAGAAATGTGGGTTCTGGAGCAGCTGGCAGCGGGCACTGCCACGCAGGCGACCCAGCACTTGGACGTTGTGGCTCGCTACTGGTTAGCAATCAGCAGGGGTAGCGTTAGTCTCGGGAGACCGCTGAAGAATGGTGCAGAACAGGCGGACATTGTGATTCGGGAAGACAGCTCAATCAGCAAGGTGCATGCTTCTTTTCTGCTAGCATTTCAGGCCAAGCGGCAACACATCTGACAGCCTGAAACTTACCACTTGCAGGTTCACTGTGCTCTGGTGCTGGAGCCAGCCGCAGGGCTGCATGCACAGCCAGTTATAAAACTGCATGGTGGGCGTTTGCTCAGCTGCATTGTACAGTATGCTATGCTCTCATGGGTGTGCCAGTGCACATCAGCTGGCCCACTCCATGGAGCACGTACACAATGCTCTTATGCAGCACATAACATGATGGGCACTCGTTGTGGCATGGATCGCACGTGCAGATATGTCACGGTATGGCACATTTATCAACGGCAGCAAGTGCCAGGCAGGACAAGGACAAGACCTACCAGTGTTGAAAGCAGGGGATGTTGTGCGCCTTGGCTCGCCTCGCTCCACATTCAGGTGTGTACAGAGCGCTGTCTGATGATGACTTGCTGCATGGTGACAGCGCAGACAGGCATCATGGCATGGTTGATGACAGGACTGGCAGACACGGCACTTGTGTTCAATCTCTTATGACTCTGGTGCACACTCACATCGTGATGCACAGGCTGCGCTTTGAGCCGATCACGGTACTGCTTCTTGGCAGCTCAGCTGTGGCCAGTGATATTGCAAGCTCTGCAGCGGCAGCTGGCCTGCAAGTGGTCCGCCAGTGGGCCCCAGCTGTGACGCATGCCGTGGTTGAGGATGGGGCCGTGTTGGTGCCAGAGGTGGTGGCCATACTGCACACAGGGTGCACCCTCGTGACACCTGCCTGGTGCGTGGTGGTCGAGCTCACTGGTACTGCACGGGGGTTATTGACAGGGCAAGGCGGTGAAGGAAAGTGGTGGAACAGTTCGATTACCAGCTGGTGCTCACACGCCATGCTTGAATTTTGCTTATGCTTCTTGCTTCCTGCTTCCTGCAGGGCTGGTGTGCTGCTTGTGGATTGTGCATGGGTTGCCTGCCTGCCTGCCTGCCTGCCTGCCATTCTTCCTATAGCGTACCCCCCCATTGTAATCAATGCAGCCTGCCGTTTCCGTGATCCCTCCGTGTCCCACGTGCAGGGTGGAGCAAGTGGCAGCAAGCAAGGTGCACATTGGCACACTGCCGGAGACATTGCAGTATCAGCCAGGCACAGTATCAACAGCGGAAGGCATGCGTTTAGCCCTGCCAGCAGTACTGGACACTACTGCACAATTGCTGCAGGGGCTGCAGTTTGCCACAACCCCAGGTGCTGCACAAAACAGGGCCTTGAAGCATGTGGTAAAGGCACTGGGGGGGACCCTGGTGGTGGACGATGCTGCACTACCCTGCACAGCCATTCGGCTGGATACCGACGGGCAGGCCGCCAGTGCTAGCCTCTCTATTCCTGCGCTGATGGTAAGCCGGCTGTTAGGGTCCACACATGAGCATGCAGGGGACGTGTGCCATGCTGCAGCTGAAAAGCCTGCAAATGCCGGCTCAGACGGCTGCTGACATGGCTCCTTGGCACTATACTTGATTCCTAACCACATTGGCGACACTGCTGCCATGATTGCGTTCTTTGTGTTGGCGCCCAGGTGATGGTGCTGCGCCAGGATCGCGCGGGGCTGGCTGCGCTGGCAGCAGCAGCTGCTGCAGAAGCCGCTGTCGACGAGGACTCAGACATGACGCAGCAAGCCAGCGAGCACGGGGAAGACAGTGGCGCAGAGGAGGTTTTACAGTTCGGCACAGCTGCGGCACACCGGCACAAGTCCCCGCACAAGCACAGCCAGGCAGCGGGCGCTGTGGGTTCTCCCACGACACGGTCAGCTGCACGGAACGCGGAACGCCATCAATATATATTGATTGAGGCTGCGGGTGGGCGCGCAGCAGCTGCTGGGACACTGGCCGGGGGCCATATGAGGGGAAAACGAGCCAGAGACGGTGCTGCAGGTCCAGCTGCACCCATCGCCGTTGATGGCAATGACAGCACACCAACTGCCAAGCGACAGAAGCAAATGTTGCCCGCAGAGGAGCCTGGAGCAGAGCCATCAGTTTTTGGTGCACTCACACAGCTGCAACCACTGGACATGTCCCGCATGTACAGCCAGCGTGTTGCAGCACAGGAAGCAGCGCAGCAGCTGCAGCATGAGCAGGTGGCGCCACCCAAAGAGCGGGCAGGGGCAGCCAAAGGCAAGGCTCGTGGCAAGAAGGGTGCCGACAAGCAGCCAAAGGAAGCCGAGTTGCTGGCGGGGGGCAGTGGTCGGGCACCGCAAGGTGCTGACGCACAGGGGGACCCTGGCGTGGTGGCCCCGAGCATCACATACGTGCCGCTCCTGGTGCAGCCACAGGGCGCTGCACCAGCCGACGCATCAGCACCGCGTGCTGCAGCTGCACGTGGCCAGCCGCCCAATTTCAAGGCATTCAGGAAGGCGGGCCAAGGCAGGCATGAGCTGGCCCTGCCTCCTGCACCTGCCATCACACTAAAGCCAGTCGACTACTTCATCAAGACAGCTGCGGCTGACATGGCGCACAGGTGCGTGCGCCTTAAGTGTGCGTGTGCAGGGGTACATTGATGGTGTATGGTCCGCCCCCGGTCAGACGGCTGCTGTCAACTTGCATGAACTGTTCATGCTTGTGCGGTCACATGTGCTAGGTGAGGCTGGCCTGTGCACGCCATGCTGCTGCAAAGAGTTCAAGCATATGTGGTGACGCCTGCAACTGTAGGCCTGGCAAGCCTGCTGCCATGCCATGTGTTCAGTGGCCTGATGTATGTGGTTCGCGTGCGTGCATGCAGGGAGGACGCATCCAAACGGCAGCGGCAGCGCAAGGCAGACGAGCTGTTCAATGCCAAGCTCAAGGCTCGGAAGGCTTACTAAAGGCATCCCCAAGCAATACTGCAAACCATCACGATCAGTTATTGATAGCACCCCGAGGGTACAAGGGGCATGAGGATAGCCTGGCAGTGCTCCCTTGTAAAACCACTGCCCTTTACTGTGCAACGGCAACCCGCCATTATGCGTTGCCCCGAGACAGTACTAACCGAAAGTAAGTTGGGGGGGTATGTTGCGCACTTTGCCATTCAGGTGCAGTCAAATTGTCAGGCCGGGCTTGGCCAGCAGCACGGAAGCACCCCTTGTTCTCTCACCATCCGATCTTAGTGAGGTTTTTTAAAATTGGTGCTTGATTTCAACTTCTGGCTGCTTGCAATAGTTGTTGAGGGGCTGCGCAGGTTGGTTCTTGTCCGCATTATCAAACGAACTTGGGGCGGCAAGGAACAGCCAGGTCGTGAACAATGGCAGGACGCAAGAAGGGCACCGCCAGTAAGGACAACGCTGTAGCTTTCAAAACCACGTGCCACTGTTCACTCAGCAGGACTCCTTGGTGACTTCATGCCACACTGCAGGCCAGGACAGCGGCCCGTCGCCCGCTCCTTCCGGGCGCCGCTCAACCCGCAGCCGTGGTGGTAAGCCCACGCGAGCACCTGGTACAGCAGCAAAGCCCGCCTGGTGATTCATAATTTGCATTTCACTTCATTTGGAACGATCTCCGCTGCTGCAGGCCCTGAGCAGTCACCAAACATCGCCAACCTCCCAGCTGCCAGCGCGGACGAGCAGCAGCCTGGTGAGAAGCAATTCGTCCTAGCTCCTTTGAACACTGCATGGCACAGCATGGTCCATGCAAACACTGTTCCGCACATGATGACGGTGGCCTGCCCACAGAAGCTTCCTGCACCCCAATGCACGACTCTCTGCGTTCGACGTCTGCCTGCTGCATGATACTTATGCTCTGTGCAGAGCTGCCCGCAATCCCCGAGGGCAACACGGGTATGGACGTGGATGCACCCGCCCCCAGCCAGGGTACCGCGCCAGAGCCTGCCCCCAGCGCGAGCCAGCTACCTTTTGGCGCCACCCCCCAGCGTGGCGATGCGTCCGTGAGCCGGGGCGCTATTGTAGGCCGCACACCCCCCTCTCGCCGCCAGCCCATGCGTGCGGACTTGGGTGCTGTCCAGCGCCGCCCACTCGTGCCCCTGCCCCTGGATATCTCTGGCGACGTGGCACCTGTGAGTTGCGCATCCCTCCTTGCCATGCTAGCACCCATATGCACACTGTGCAGTTGTGCACCTGAACACATCACACGAGCTCCAACGTGTATACTGCACCCTCCTGCACCTCCGACCTGTTCGACCGCGTCCTGAGCGCTCACGCCTTGTGGCTATGGCAGGTCGACGACGGCGTGGGTGGCGCTGCAGCTGACTCCACCTACGTGTGGGGGACCAACGTGAGCGTGGCAGCCATCACGGCAGCTGCGCTCAACTTTGTGACCACCTTTCGTGGTGACGACGCTGCAGGCGAGGGCGCCAAGTCCAAGTACGTGGCGCTCATCGTCCAGGTGCGAGGAAGGGGGGCAGGACTGCGCAGACAGGACAGAGAACTGCGTCCTGGGGTTTACCCGGGACACCCAATAGCCTGTAGCCCTTGGTCCCTTGTTCAATGTAGCAGGATGTGTATGTGTATGATCGGCAAACTGCACCCCTGCAAGGGGTCCACCTTGTGGGTTGAGGCTGCTGCACATGGTATTGGGCAGCACTTCACACACACACCTCTGCCTGCAGCCACCAACCCACCATCCCACCCACCTTCCCTCCCCCTACCCAGGCGTGCGCCAACCGCGACTACGTCGTCAACCTGGACACAGCTGACGTGCGCGTGGCCGACCCTTTCCTGTACAAGCAGCTGGTGCAGTACCCACGTGAGGTGATGCCGCTGCTGGACGACGTCGCACGCAGTGTTGCGCTGCAGGAAGCACGTGACTTCATTAACGTGGAAGCCCCGCCCTACATCATGGTGTGGGGGCGGGCTGGGTTCACACAGCCGCAGCTTGCTCCCGCATGCAGCTGGGCATGTTGGGCTGGGTGGGGTGCACATACCTGCAGCTGCTGCAGCAGACCAAATCATGCTGTTGCGCATGTAACGGGCATGAAGATCCCGGCAATCGACTAGCGCCCACCCACGCCCACCCATGCCCAACCCCTTGCAGGTTCGTGTATTTAACCTCGCATCCACGCGCACCATCCGCGACCTGGACCCCTCGGACATCGACACACTGGTCAGCGTGCAGGGCATGGTGACGCGCACCTCCGCCATCATCCCTGATCTGCGGTGAGCGCTGCCTGGAGGCTGTGGGCCCACAGCACGCAGTGGTAGTGCCTGCTACACGTAGGCTCAACTCTGCTCGCTGTGCAGCAGGCAGGCAGTAGGCAAGGCAAGAGAGGCACCCGGAGGCCCGGCTTGTGGAAGGTTAATCACCACCTGCCCCCCATCCACATGCACGCAGCACCGCGTACTTCCGCTGCGAGCGCTGCGCCGCCGTGCACGAGGTGCTGAATGACGGAGGCCGTGTGAGCGAACCCGAGAAGTGTGAGCCGGGCTGCGGCTCTAAGTGGACGTGCGCCCTCGTGCACAACATGTCCACCTTCATCAATAAGCAGCTGGTCAAGATGCAGGTGGGGGGGTGCTGGTGGGTGGGGTTGCATTGCTGTGGTTGCCGCAAGGGGCGATGGCGCCAAGTGTAGCCAGGTGGTGTTGTGCAGTTTACAGGCCTGGCTCACTGAGGAGGCTGGAACAGTAAGGCTCAACACGCGCATGCTTTCATATTTTGTGCAATGCACATGCACATGGCGGGCTGCAGGAGAAGCCCAACGACATCCCTGAGGGTGAGACCCCCCACTCGGTCAACCTGTATGTGTATGAGGGCAACGTGGACGTGTGCCGCCCTGGCGACCGCGTCACCATCACTGGCACCTACCGTGCTGCAGTGAGTACTCCTCTGCTGCTGCTGCACCTGCTGCTGCTGCTGCGTTGATTGATCATAGGAGGCTGCAGCCCCTTGCAATCGACTACATTTGCATTCAAAAGGCAGGGCTCAGATGCGCATTGCGAAAGTGGTGGGTTAGGTCTCCGCACAGCAGTGCCGCTCCACTGTGAAAAGAGCATATGAGCATACAGCCAATTGCGTCGACTTTGAACTAACAACCGGTGCCCCACCCCGCCTGCCGCCCCCGCAGCCCATCCGCCTGAACCCGCGCCAGCGCGCGCTGCACGCCGTGTTCCGCACCTACATCGACGTCATGCACGTGCAGCGTGATGAGCAGGGCCGTCAGTTCACAGTCGCCGCGCAGCGCGTCGCAGCCGAGGCCGCCGCTGCTGAGGAGGCCGAGCGGCCTCCAAATGCGTCCCAGCCAAGCCGCCGCAACGCGTCAGGTGCCACGACCGCCGCGCCGGGCGGCACGTCCGCAGCCCACCCAACCGCCCAAGAGGACGGCTTCTTCGCAGCTGATGAGCAGCCGTTCTCCACGCTGGGCACCACCACTCATGAGCAGGTGATGGCTCGGGAGAGAGAGATCCGGACCCTGGCCGCTGATCCCGACCTTGAGGCGCGCCTCATTGCGTCCTTCGCGCCCAACATTTGGGAGATGGATGACGTGAAGCGCGGCATGCTGGCGCAGCTGTTTGGTGGCGTGGGCAAGAGCTTCCCCGGTGGTCGTGTGCGCGGTGAGATCAACGCGCTGCTGGTGGGCGACCCATCCGTGTCCAAGTCACAACTGCTGAGCTACGTGCACGCGCTCGCGCCTCGCGGCATCTACACCTCCGGCAAGGGCTCGTCTGCGGTGGGCCTCACTGCGTACGTGTCCAAGGTGAGCAGGCTGGGGACAGGGGCGGGTGGCTCTGGTGCTGCATGCAACTGACAGTGCCGCATGCAGCCTTGCTGCTGGTGTTGCGATGTGTCTGCTGGGTGAACTATGCAATTGCACCTGCCTTTATGAGCGAGCTGCTGGTGGCACCACACCTGTGTGGGAGCACGCTTGCGCACATGCCCACTGTTCTATAGGACCCGGAGACTCGTGAGCTGGTTCTGGAGTCGGGCGCGCTGGTGCTGTCGGACCGCGGCATCTGCTGCATTGATGAGTTTGACAAGATGAGCGACGCGGCCCGCTCCATGCTGCACGAGGCCATGGAGCAGCAGACGGTGGGTGTGGACTGTGGAGGAGGGGTGACGTGCAGCTGTGTGGGGCGGCAACTGCAACCCCAAACCCTACAGCTTTAGTTGCCACTGGATACGTGTGTGGCACAGGAGATCAGATCATGAGGTCGTAAAGGCATTCATTTCACTGCGCCGCTGACAGCCAGGAGCACGGAATGCAAGCAGATGGGCGTTCACTCTTCAAGTTGCCTGGCTGCGTGCATGTCCATGGCTGCAGGTGTCGGTGGCCAAGGCCGGCCTCATCTCCACGCTCAACGCGCGCACGTCTGTATGTGCATGCGCCAACCCCATCGGCTCGCGCTACAACCCCGCGCTCTCCGTGAGCGAGAACATCAACCTGCCGCCTACACTGCTCACCCGGTACGTGGTGATGGTTGGACTGTGAGCTGGAAGTGGCTTTTCTGTGGGCATGCTGCCGCCTCCAGGGCTGCTTGTGGCAGAGGACGTGCGGGCTGAGCAGCACGGGGCAGCATTGAACGAGGACAGGAGCAGTGCGGCATCCGCAGGCATGTCCAGCAGGCAGCCGCGTAGCCCGTGAAACCTGGCACCTGCAGCTTGCGACTGACACCCTGCCACTGCACCATCGCAGCTTTGACCTCATCTACCTTGTGCTCGACAAGTATGATGAGGACAAGGACCGCCGCCTCGCGCGCCACCTCATCTCCCTCTACCACGAGGGTGCCACCAGCGCAGCACGTGCACCCAACGCTGTGGTGCGTGGCAACGCGTTGCCTGCAGCCATCGGTCCTTTGGCATGCCGAATGACAGTACTGATGTCGCTGCAACTGCAGCCCATGGGCGCTTGCAAATGGCCCAAGGGCTCATCACTACTATGATTCCTACGCACCTGCCCACCACCACCTATGCATTTATGCGCCGGCCCCCCACTCTGGCCTTGGCCTGCAGGCACCTGTCGACAAGGACCTGCTGCGTGACTACATTGCGTATGCGCGCGCACGTGTGACCCCACACCTGTCGGACGCCGCCGCCGCCAAGCTAGTGGCCGTGTACAAGGACCTGCGTAAGGACGGCCGCGAGCGCAAGGTCGTCGTCGCCACCCCCCGCCAACTCGAGTCACTCATCCGCCTGTCTGAGGCGTTTGCGCGCATGAAGCTGAGGGAGCTGGTGGGCGTGGAGGAGGTGGAGGCGGCAGCACGCCTGTGGTGAGCAGGGGCCTGCTGAGGAGCCTGGCAGGGGTGCCGACTTGGTTGCCTTCAAGCTGTCGCAAAGTCCCCATGCTGCTTCTGCTGCGGCTGCTCCTTTCCTGCTCATGCCCCTCCTTGCTGCTGCATTGCTTAGCAACGCGCTGCCATAAACTCAACAAACACGCATGGATTGGTCACTCCATTATGCATGCGTACACTCTGCACTGCATGACAGGTACACAGCCATGAGCGGGTCTGCGGCGGGCGCACACGGCGGCATTGACCTGGAGAACATCACGACTGGCACCAACGCCGCAGCGCGCGAGAAGCAGAAGCACCTGGACGCCGACCTGCGCAAGCTGCTGGCTGCCGGTGGGTGGGCTCCGTATGCATGCATGCTATAGCCATGCTTGATGCCAGCCTGCTTGGGATCCAGACCATTTCTTGGCCCACGCGGTGTCGCATGCAGAACATGCAGTGAGGATCGGCAGCCACCTGCCTTATCAGATTTGAACACCAGAACTGGTCGCATGCGGCACCTGACACTACTGACATTAACCCCCCGCCATTCCCCCCTGCAGGCTCCTCGACCACCACCACCTCCATCTCCGAGCTGCTGGCCGCGCTCGCTCCCATGGGTGTATCGCGTGAGCAGCTGGTGACCTCGCTGCGTGAGCTTGGCGATGTGATCGTGCTTGATGAGCGGACAGGTGTGGTGCGGCCGCGCCGGGCCGGGCCACCCGCCGCCGCACCCCCGGCTGAGGTTGAGGTCGCGTAAATGGCTGTTACCTGAGGAGGTTGGGGCCTGGTGGTGTGGGGTTGTGGGGGCGGATGAGCTGGTGGTATGATGGGCGCCATGCAGGCTGTGGCTGTCATGGGGCTAAAGGCCGGTTCTTGCATGCGGGATGGGATCAGTGGGGTGGTGTGAGTCAAAGCACATGGGTTGTATATGTACCAGAGCTTGCATGTTCTAGGAAACAGTTGGTGTGGAATGCTGCAAACCTGCTGCAGGCTTGCAAGTTGTGTGCGTGGCTCAAGGCATGTGCAGGATGAGTTTGCTTGGCTGGGTAGCACAGACACACAGCAGGGTGGCATGGCCTCTCCAGGCTGTCAGCCAGAAACACTGTTACAATAACCAATGCTACACTCTCTCGCTGCACTAAGGCCAGCTGGGCCATAAGCACAAGCTGTTTAGTCCAACGCTCCGAAACCTCTCATGAGATCTTTTGCCCGTAGATCTCTCCTGCACTCTGCGCACTACTCCCACTCCGCTGCTGCTACTCACTACGCTCAGTACCATGGCTCAATGCACATCCGTGGCACAACCTGCACATGCTCACGCCAGCACACTCGACTTCTGCAGCATCAGCTCGCGGATCACGCCCACCATCGCGTCCTTGTTCGCATTGACCCACTTGACACGCTTGGCATAAGCACCCGCGCGTGATGTAAGCGATTCGAGCGAGTCCTCGCCCGCAAGCGCGCGCGACGTGAAGTACACAACGTTGGAGAAGATCCTGCGGGTTGCATGAAGTTGCAGGGCAATCAAATGCATGACATTGTGGGGAAATGCGTAAGACTGTGGAGGAATGCAGACGATTCACACCAGCCACCGCACACAACAGGCGCACATGCAACCAGCGCCATCGGCAGGCGTGGTGAAGTAGGCTCGCTGTCTCTTAGACGTGGACTTGTGAGCATGCTTCATCAACTATCGTACTGCTGGTACGGCGGCTACCGTGGGGCTCATGGGGCACGGCAACTATGAGATGAACAGCAGCCCAGCAACTCAGCAGTGACCCACGTGGCGCTGAAGGAGCTCACCTTAGGTTCACAAGGTCTGGGATGACCGCGATCTCCTGCTCAGTCAGCTGCCCGTGCTGCGAGAAGCCGCTCACGAAGCGCTTGGTGAGGGTCAGCGGGTCGGCCTCACCCACGTACCTGCCGTCATGTGGGCCGTGTGGTACAGGCAACCGTGCACAAGGCTTTAGTGTGCAGCCACAGGAGGCGAGGGGAGACTGGCAGCAAGGCAGCTGGTTGTCACGCACACCAGTCCAACATATCACTGGCAAGTCCTCAAGTCTGCAGAGCTGCAACTCCGCTGCTGTATGCCCATCTGCCCCGGGCCCCCTGCGCCAGCACCCACTTGGACAGCGCCACCGCCAGCTCCATCGCACGCCAGTCATACGCGCAGAACTCGAAGTCCAGCAGCCCGCTCACGCTGTCGCCCACCACCATGACCTGAACGTAACAGTGCAAACACCAGCACGCCCTTGACACAGGAAACGGCATGCCGGAGCCTGGCTAGCTCCGATACATAATACGGTACCTGCCCTGGCCGTGCACCAACCCATACAAGGCACAACCTTGCGCATTCAGCTGACGCCAGAACTGCTTGTTGTACGTAGGCCATCAAGCTCATGCAACACAAACTGCGTGTCATTCCCGTGTGACATGTGCACATGTTCTGTCTGCGTGGTGCAGATTGCCCCAACAAACCAGGAACCCGCCAGCACAGGCACAACCAGCATACCCACATTGTCATAGTGCAGGTCGCCGTGGATCATCTGCTGTGGCAGCCCCAGCGCCTTGAACTCCTCCAGCTTCGCCTCCATCTTTTTGATCTCAGCCGCTAGGTAGTCAATATCCTCACGGCACACATTGAACTCGGGGTTGGTCTCCACCTGGAGGTGGCCATGAGCACGCGCGCAGCAGCAAAAACCACTTCAATGCATCTGGGGACGCTGCTGAGAGTGCGGCACAGTACATACGCTGTGAACTACAGAACTCATACACAGATGCACTGTGTTGAATTGGCACCATGGACATGCGCTTTGATGCCCTTGTGGGTGCTGCAGAGCACTGAACTGTGGCCATAACGAGCCACACAGCACGCGCACCTCCTTGTAGAACCGTGCGGCGTCGCCGTTGATGGCGTGGTGCACCTTGAACAGGTCGTAGTACGCTGCAGGCGCACCCAGTGATCAGACCGACCTGCCCTGCTTCCCGGCCCGCGTGATACACAACGGTAATGGCAAAGCTAGAAAAGCAACAGTTTCGCATCTGGAGCAGGTGTGAGAGATCTGTCACACATGCACCTCCATGGGGCTGGGCTCAGGCTGTCACCCACCTGCAATGGGTGGTGTCATGTCGACCTTGACGCAGGCCATAGCCGTGCACAGCTCGCCAGTCGCTCGGCCCACCTCCTCGGGGGATGTCGTCTGCGCGTGCACACAGGCGCACAGTATTCTGTTTCCTGTTGCATCACACCGTGGGCGTCTTGCACATGCGCTGACAAAACAACCAGCCCCAAAACCCGGTGCGGGCGCTGCGAGCGCATGTGGCGGAGTGGGAAGTGCGCAGGGATCCATGCCAGGCAACCCCTGGCATGCTGCCCCAGCAGTCACACACCTTGGCCAGAGAGCCGGGGATGATCTCAAAGACGCATGCCTGTGCACAGCTTGCCCAAAACATGCACAACATGTTGGTCATCCTTTGCAGCAACACGCCAGGGACCCCTGGTTGAAGCCGTGCGTACGACAGCATGTAAAGATCTGATACATGCCATGAGACAGCAGCGCCTGTTTTCCTCATCCATAGACCATGAGCTGCCATGCGATCCTCTATCCAGGGCCAGCCAGAGATATTCACACAGGCTGACACACACACTGCTCAGTGCCCAGCCCGTGCTGAGCTGCTGCCGGGGCCATGCTGCTCCAAGCTCCATGGCCCCGGCCCACCCAGCCCGCTGCGCGCACCTCGGTACCCGAGGACAGCAGCTCGTGGGGGCGGCCTGCCTTGGAGGGCAGTGCCTTGGGCACCCTGAAGCTGAGTGGCGCGTCGGCAAGCTGCGCAAGGATGGCGTGCTCGAACTGCACCTTCTCACTCTTGTTGCCTGTGACCAGCCGGCAGGCACAAGCAGCATCCGAGACCATGCGTCAGGGCACCAAACACGGACTCCAGTGCCTGCGGTGATAACTGTGGGCTGTTTGACACAGGGCTCGTACCGTTATTGTAGATGCGCAGGATGTACTGCTTGCCATCGCTAGTGTGCACGTAGTTCACGACATTGTTGACGCCGCCCGTCGTCGGCTTGCACACCGCATTCTGCGCATGCATGTGGTGGGGTGTGTGGACCGTGACGTGCATTGCTGCAGTGGCTGGTTTGGCGTGGCGCAGCAGGCCAGCAGGCCAAGTACAGGATGTGACTTGGCGTGCAGCACAGAAAGGGCACGGGTATGGCCATACAGCACACCAGGCACTGTGCTCTGCAGCTCATCAGCCCTGGCCCAGCCGGCAATGATGGCAGGAGCCCTGCTCACGTTATCGTCGAAGAACTTGGACAGCGCCTCCTGCCTCAGAGCATCCTCCACAGTGTGGAACCCGGTCTTAGGGGCACCGCTCTGTGCATACAGTTCAAGGGTGGGGAATGTGGATCTTGATGAGGCATGGGGAGACACACACCGCTGTGGTGCATGGCACGCAACTGCACGCTCACATGGGCATGAGTACTGCATGCTCAGAGCCACTCTGGCAGTAGCCCAGAACCCCACGCGTGAACTGCGCCCCATCACCACAATACATCTATGCGATCATCCTTTCAGCGTAGAATTGTTCAAATGCGCATCCATTGATGATTTGTGGTTCAGGGCTTGGCTTCGCCCAAATTCAGCAAGAACCACCCACCATTGTTGCAGTAGACCGCACAGGCCGAGCAGTGAACGGCCTTGCAGCAGCAGCACGGTGGACCCGACCTGCAACCTGTTGACGGCCAAGCATTCTTTTGGAAAGGCAGTTCAAGGCGTGTAATTGAAGACACGAGGCTTCAGCGGGCTTGGGGCCTCTTGACATGAGCCCGTGAAAGAGTGTGCGTGGGGCAATGATGCAGTACCGTTGGCTTGTCAATTCTTTTTAAAAACACTAGGAGGTTGTTGTTTACACCTCTCTTTGAGTACTGGTGGCTTCGGCGATCAGGAGGGCCGTTCGTCTGCTGTGTGCTCGGGCGATCAGGCCATCAGGCTAGCACAATTTTTGGGACGATATGAGACTGGCCTGTCATCATGCAGCACATGACAGCCCCACCAAGCGAAAGGGATGAACACAGTAGTCAGCCAATTGTCACTATGGTGCATGGTGAGGATGCAGCTGGGAGCAGGCCCCGGGAGCACAGCCCGCTGATTGACAGGTTGGCCCAACTTGGGGGGTCCGCGAGGCCTGCGCACCATGCTCCTCACCACCAGCACCATCTGCATCAACAGGCACAGTTAGGCCACAGCGTTAGTGAGGGCCAGCTGGACAGCAGCACGCAGCATGGAGAGGGCCATGCACGCAGCTGGCGCGCTCGCATGTACAGCACTATGCCCCCTGCTGCAAAGTTCAGCTTTGGCTTCAGGCGGGGTGCGCCCCACGCTGCAGAAGCAGCAGCCACTGTGGGCCAGGCAGCTGCAGGCCATCAGGGCATACAGCCTGAGGCACTCGGCCCTGCACGACCTCCAAGACAGCCTGTGGAGCCACTGGCACGTGCAGCAGCCATGGCGCGACGAGCGTCACGTGCAGCCCTACGGCAGCTGGGCCTGGTGGGTACTGATGGACACGCCGCCCCCTTACCCACCCAACCCAACCCACACACACACTTGCACATGTTGTTCTCGGGATCTGGTGGTTGGAGGCAGTTCAGCCTGGTGGGTGCTGCGGCAGCGGATCACCCAACTGATCACCACCGTGCATGCTGTCTGGCTTGATAAGTTACCGTGCCCAGGTCACACGGCAATGAGTTGGGTTGGGTGCACCTTGATGCTGACGGCTGCAGGACTGGCAGTCGAGTGCACTGGCGCTGTGGCTGCGGCGTGCACAAGGGGCCGAGGAGCCACGTGTCGTGCCACTGGGCGTGGGGCTGGGCCCCGCGGCTGACACTGGGGCTGATGGGGCCAAGGCACAAGGCATGGAGGCAGCCAAGATGCGGTATCCAGATAACGCCGTCACGACTGCCAAGTGGGTATGAGCTCGTAGCTGGATGCATGCATGACAGTGGCTCTGCGCAGCTGCTTCATGCACTACCGTCTCAACTATACTAGGATTCTCTTTGTGACAAAAACGAGTAAATGATGCGTTGCCTTTATCTAAAGCCTGCTTGCTGGCACTGCGACACGCACATCGTTGACGTATACAGGTACAGCCTGCTCACCTTCCTGCCCGTCTTTCTGTTTGAGGTTTTCTCGCGTGTGGCCTACCTGTACTTCCTACTGCAGGTGTGGCATGGGGCGTGAGATGAGGGAACGCAGGAGGGGCAGGGGCAGGGTTGCTAGGTAGTAAATAGTGCTGCGCATGCTCTTTCGCACGGCTCATTTTCTTTCACAAGTTCAGAGCTCAATGCCCTCCCATTAATCCACACTATGGCACACCCAGGCTGCATTGTCCTGGTGGCGCGAGGTGTCCCCCTTTGCGCCATATGGGGGCACGGCTGCGCTGCTGTTTGTGGTCGCGGTCAGCGGCGTGCGTAGCGCGGTGGAGGATGCTGGGCGGCACGCGCAGGACGCGGCGGCCAACGCCACACGTACACATCGCGTCTACTGCTCGTCGGGTAACATGCTGGATGGAGGGCACCCGCTTGCAGGCTCTGCCTGAACCAACTGCTGAGGCCTTAGTTGGTTCTGATGGGCTGGGATCAGCAGGGTGCTGCGCAACCTGGCATAGTTGTGCCAAGCAGCGGAGGCTCCAAACAAGACCTCAGTGTGCGCTGGTTATGCTGGCGCGTGTGTGTGCATGCAGGCCAGCTGTGCAGTGTGCCATGGCGGGCGCTGGAGGTGGGGGACCTGGTGGTGGTGCGTGATGGCGAAGGCGTGCCTGCTGACCTGGTGCTGCTGGCGGTTGGGCGGCCCGAGGGTGTCGCGTTTGTGCGCACGGTGGGTGCGTGTGCATGGCTGGCGCTTGCGCTTGCTCCACCACTTCACACATGCACGCCATGCCACTAGGCTGAGGATGCACATGTGCTGTTCCGCTATGGATGGGGTCCACAGGGCGGTCTATAGCATGGCGAGTCTGTGCTGCTGGCCTGTTCTCAAATTTGACATATGGTTGCGCTTTGGATCTTGGGGTTTAGTGTGCACGCCGTCGCTTACTCGTATGAGCAGTGACGGCGCATCTGGGGATGCAGGTAAACCTTGACGGCGAGACCAACCTCAAGCCCCGGCGCCCCGTGCTGCCCCTGAACATGATCAACCCTGAAGCTGCCAATCCTGGTCCTGGTCCTGGAGCCTCTAGCAACATGGCAGGTGGCGTTGGCCAGGATGGCCCACAGCCGGCAGCAACAGGCCATGGGGGTCGTGCAGGTCATCCAGCCGCTGACCGCTGCATGGCACCACATGACAAGACGCTCCAGGCAGTGATCCATGGCGTGCTGCAGCTGCAGGGGCTGGTGCGGTGTGAGCCGCCATGTGCGGACATGCACAAGCTACATGGCTCCATAACAGTGCTGTCTACTCTTGGAGCGGTGGCCATGGGCCAGGCAGGCGTGAGGGGTAGCGCCATGTCGCCCACTGCAACTCCCAGCAGCCTGCCTGCCCCTGACCCTCTAGCGGCCGGTGTGCGTGGGGGCCCGCCTAAGGGCGCTGCACCTGCCAAGCCAGTTACGATGTCAGAGGTCCTGCTGCGCGGCAGTGAGCTGCGCAACAGCGTGTGGGCGCTGGGGGTGGTCGTGTACGCGGGGCCTGACACACGAGTGCAGCGCAACGCGGCACGGCCACCCCTGAAAGCTGGCTCGCTTGACCGCGCGCTGAACGGCCACATTGCGGCGCTCATCGCATTCCAGCTGGCGCTGTCGCTTGCGACGGGTGTGGCAGGCTACGCGTGGCGGGAGCGGCAGGGTAACCCGTCCCTCAGGCCACACCTCGCGCTTGGGGTGGCTTCACAGGTGTGTGCATGCAGAGGATGGGTGCTGGCATGGCACTGCAGGTGTTGTGACCGAGGGTCCGTTTAGTAGCAGCCTGTACAGGCAATGTGGGCTGGGATAGGCTTAATCAGCTGGGTGTCACAGTACTGCACGGCTTGTGCCCTGCCAGCATGGCATGGCAATCTTTGAATCATGTCGCCAAATATATTGAGATGCACTCACACATGAACGCATATGTCCATGCTGCACCATGAACACACGGGAGGATGAGCTGCACCTGATGCAGTGTGAATCGTATGCTGGGGTGCGCGCACGGTACAATGATCTGTTTGAGGGGTTGCTCCCAGCTCAGGAATGGAGTGATGCAGACATGCTCAAATACATGAATTGCGGTAACAACAGGAGAGCCTGGAACAGGCTGGCTGATGTGCTTATTGAGATGGACACAAGCGGCACGGCCGCAATGGCCATTAACCAATAACAAACAGTTTTTGAAGCCACAAGCCTATAGCGAATGTTGCTAATCCTGTCTCGCGGCAGGCATCTATGCGGCATGATGGGCGTACAATGTAACAAACACACACACACACGCGGTCTGGTGCGTGCACAGGGCAACTGGCTGTCGCCCGCCGTATTCATCCCACTGGCGTCCCTCACGGCCTGGATCCTGTACTCCTACCTGGTGCCCATCTCCCTCTTCGTCACCATGTGCGTTCATTCCCTATCCTCTCTCTCTCTCTGTCTCTGTCTCTCTCTCACACACACACACACATACATTCTCTATCTCTCTCTCATGTGTGTATCAGGGCCTTGCCAGGCATGGTATGCAGATGAGTGTCCTGGCGCTTGCGCATGTGCCATGTCTGATGCATGCGCTGTGGTGTGTGCGCATCACATTGTGCTGTTTCTGTGTCACCCCCGTGCAGGGAGATCGTCAAGTACATGCAGGCGGTGCTGGGCATTAACCGTGACCCGCGCATGACCGCGCCTGACCCTGCAGCCTCCATCCCCATCAGACCCCGCACCAGGCATGCCCCAACTGGCAAGCACGCAGCTGGCAGTAGCGGACTGGACATGGTGCAGGGGCTAGGCGCTGGGTCCGCATCCACAGGACCTTCACATCAGTGGGTGGAGGCGGCGAGTGCAGAGGGTGCAGCAGCAGCAGAAGAGGACAGTTGGCCGCCTGACATCCCACTACAGCATGCGCTAGCGCGCAACAGTGCTCTGAATGAGGACCTGGGGCGTGTGGCGTACGTGTTCTGTGACAAGACCGGCACACTCACACGAAACGAGTGAGTACCTCCCTGCTGAAGAAGGGTCTAGAGCCGTATCATCAACGAAGTTTTGTAAAGTGTGAAGTTCTGTACCTTTGGAGTCTGATGCCATTGCAGGAGAACCCAACAATGCTAGTCAAATGGCGTGCACCGTGCATGAGGGCATGCAGGCATGCAGGGGTTGAGCTGGAGCCAGCACAGGCCAGGCACCTCTGCTGTTTATCAACTGTTTTACTTTTCTAGAATTGAAGTTCATTTCAACAATTGTTGTTCACTGCCCTGCAGCATGCGGCTGCGGCAGCTGTCAGTGTGCGGCCGTGTGCAAGGGCGTCCGCCAGGGGAGTGGCGGCTGGAGGAGCACGTTGAGGCCTTAGGCCGTGGGCAACCGCTGCTGGCACATTGGGCACCTGAACTGGCACAGGCATACAGTGATGCAAACACATCTGGCCTGTGGTCTGACCTACTGCGGCGTGGTGGCAGCCTCAGTGGCAGGGGAGGGGCACAGCAAGGAGGGCAGTTGCCAGAGGACACCAGTGGCACAGCTGCAGCCTTCCTGGACCTGATGCTGGCCATCCTCACGTGCAACTCTGTGATCTTGGAGGAGCTTGCACAGGCATCAGGGCCTGATCAGGAGGAAGGAAGCAGTGAGCACATGCCTGAAAACAATCGTAGCGGCGTGTCTGAGCGTGACAGGGAAAAAGGGCTGGGTGCAAGGGGCCCGCTCGCACGCGGCATGGGGCGGTGGCTTGGGGCAATGCGCACACCGGCACGGGTGGCCCAGCACCGCATGGCTGCTGGAAGAGGATCGCCACCACCCAGCAAGCAGCCAGACCAGCATGGGCCGCACATTCGCGAGAAGCCTGTGCCGCCAGGTGACGCAGGGCCCAGCTTGCCTCTGTCTTCACCTGGAACTGCTGAGGAGCCTGTGGCTCGGCACCCACTGCCTTCTGAGAGAGGCAGGGCAGAGGTTGCAGGGGAGGAGGGTGCTTCCGCTGGGTCTGGGCATGCAGCTGGGGATGTGCAGGGCCCTCCAGACCTCCCCAGCTACCAGGGACCTTCTCCTGATGAAGTCGCGCTGCTGGAGGGAGCTCGGTCCCTGGGCTTTGAACTAGTGGGCCGCACAGTGGGGGGATTGGCAGGGAATGGTGGTGGAGCGTATGGTGCGCATGGCAGGCATGGAGGTGGAGGTGTGGCACAGCCGGTAGCAGCAGGGGGTGCAGCAGTAGCAGCTGAGCCCATGGGCGTTCCCAGCAGCAGTGCCAGACGGGCACTGTTTCAAAGCAGCCAGGGGTCTTGGATGGAGGAGCCAGGTGCAGGTGCGGCTGTCCATGAGTGGGATCCAGCTCGCCGCGTATGCTCTGATCTCACCACCCCCACAGAGGGCCTGCCATTCGGCGGTGGCAGCAGTGGAAGAGGCAGCAACAGCGGCAGCGGCAGTGACGGCAGCAACGGCAGCAGTGGCAGCAGGAGCAGCAGGAGCAGCAGCAACAGCAGCAGCAGCAGCAGCAGCAGCAGCAGCAGCAGCAGCAGCGATAGCGACGTTGGGGAATTGCCACAGCAGCTGCAGCCACATGGTCTGCATGCAGTGGGTGTTCCTGGTGATGGTGGGGCTGATGCGGGGGACAGCCACGACTTCAGCAGCGTCAGTGCAGACCATGCTGAGAGCACCAGGAGTGGAGATGGCGACCGCAGTACCGGCGACGTGATGCATCTTTTACTGCTGGGCACCCCTCTGGATGTGCGCCTGATGAATGTGGTGGAGTTTTCATCCGACCGCAAGCGAATGACTGTCGTGGTCAAGACGCCGGGCGGGCAGCTGGTTGCGTTCTGCAAGGGAGCAGACGCTGTGATGCTGCCACTGGTGGCGGGGTCCACACCACATGTGGTCATGGAGGCCACGCTCACGGATCTTGACCAGTTCTCAACTCAGGTGAGCAGATGGAGGGGTGTGGATGCATTGCACTGCATGCATATCCTGCAACACAACAAAGCATCATCCGCAACGCCTGTGTCTCGTTCACCCGCATGGGTCCAGTTGCCCGGTCCCTTGAGCATGCCTGGCTCAGCATGCACCTGGGATCACTAACTAATGGCATCAACAACCGCATCCACACACCACAAGGAGCAAAATTGATCTGTGTGCTTGGCCTGTGCGCAGGGCCTGCGCACGCTGGTGCTGGCAGGCCGTGCGCTGTCCCAGGACTGGTACGAGGACTGGGATGCACGCTTCCAGGCAGCCTCCTCACGCCTTGAAGACCCAAATCGTGGCGCTGCTGGCGATGCTAGCAGCCCCGCCAGGGAGAATCACCAAGGCCGGGGCAGGGGCCAGCAGAGGCAGGCACAAGGCAGAGGAGCAGGGCAGGCGGCTGGTGGGCAGGCGGCCGGTGGGCTGTCTCGTGAGGCTCAGCTGGCGCAGGTGGTGGAGGAGCTGGAGTCAGACATGGTGCTTCTGGGGGTGACAGCGATTGAGGACCGGCTGCAGGTGTGGTGTGGGTGCAGATTATGTCATTTATGTGGTGTGTGGGGTCTGTGGCCACAGCCTGCTGTGAGAAGAGCTGCACTCGGCCTGCTGCTCTGATCGGCGTCCTATTGCAGCTCGCTGTGTGTTCAGGGAGACCCTGCGCTCTTACGCACATGTGTGCTCTCACGCCTGCCCGCCCGCCCGCCCGCTCTCCCTCATGTTTAGGGTTTAGGGTTTAGGGGTCAGGGTTTTAGGCCTGCCTGCTTGCCCACCTCGAGCCAGACTGTCTGCCTACCTTCTCCGCACACCGCTCCCTGGCTACATGAAGCGCTGAGCTCCATCGATGTGTCATGCGCTGTGGCGCAGGAGGGCGTGCCACATGCTGTGACCACATTGTTGGCGGCAGGCACACGCGTGTGGATGATCACCGGGGACAAGCGTGAGACTGCCGTCAACATCGCATTGTCCGCGACGCTGTTCACCGCGCGCTTGCCCCCCTCTCCAGATGCGCATGCTGCCGGGGACAGCCAAACAGCTGCCGCGACTGTCGCAGGCCGTACAGGTGCAGGGGAGGGTGTTACAGAGGGGTCACGCCCTGTGGCAGAGACTGCGCCTAGCAATCGAGATCACGACCCCATCCCAGGGCTACTTTCACTGGTGGCTGAGGACCCAGCTGCAGTGCGTACGCAGCTCTCACAGCTGCTCGCCTGCAGCACCTCCCCGGTGGGTTCGAGCAAAGAGGGTGGTAGCAGCGAGGCAGGAGGTGCTCCCATCAGCTATGGCTCCAGCAACCCACCAGCCCGCTATCAGCTCGTGGTAGATGGACGGTCCCTGGGTGCCGTCCTCCCCAGTTCCCGGCAGAGAGCTCGTCTGGCGCGGCTGTGTGCGCGGTGCGCCGCAGTGCTGGTGTGTCGGGCATCCCCTGCACAAAAGGCACATGTGGTGCGCATGATGCGATCGTACCTCAGTCAGGCTCAGGCAGGGCATGCAGACGATAGAGAGGGGAATGGCAGCGATGGTGACGATGAGCAGGGAGGGGCAGGGCCTCTCGAGGCGGCTGAAGGGGAACATGTGCAGCGCCGGCATGCTATGGACAGAGGTGGCAGCATGGCAGCGGTGGCGCGGCGGCGGCTCCGAAATGCATGGCGTGCGCTGGTCCACGTGATGCATGGCGGCAAGGTGCGCCCCAGAGGCAGCCGACAGTCATGTTGTTTTGCTCACACCTTTGCTTGCGTGCTGGCCTGACTGCCTGAGTGGTGCAGCTTGTGCGCCTGTTGAACATCCAGGGGGTTGAGTGATTGATGCCAACCATGATAACAAGCACACTATTCGAGGGAATCCCTTTCCCCCCTCAACTGAGCTGCTGACGGACTGAAGTGACTGTGGCACACATGGCTGCATGCAGCCTCGGCCGGTGCTGCTGGCCATTGGAGACGGCGCAAATGATGTCGCCATGCTGCGTGCTGCTGACGTGGGCGTGGGCCTGCTGGGACGCGAGGGTCGTCAAGCCGCGGCCGCAGCTGACTACGTGCTGCCTGCATTCAGGTGGGTAAGCTGGAGGTAGACATGCGTTATGTGGAGGGAGCGCTTCATTTCACAGACCTGCTCCACTGCTGATGGAGTCCTGCATTCGTGTGCCCTGCCAGCAGTGTCTGGATTCAAAAGCAGGGAAGCAGCGACTGTGTGTGGTTGTGCTGTCACCGGGCTGATAACGACGCCACACGGCCTGCTCCGCATTGCCATCGATTGCTGCCGGCTGGTTGGCTCTCCAGGCACCTAGTGCCCCTGCTGCTGGTGCATGGCGCGCTGTCACGCCACCGGCTTGCACGCCTTGTGTCCTATTCTTTCTACAAGTGAGTGCGTCTGATGATGCTGTCCAAGGCTGGTCGATGTGCGCCACGTCCCGTACACCTTACCTGTTGCCGGGCCTGCATAGGTAGATGTTACGTCCAAGAGGTACCGTGCAGTGCGTCAACGCGCCTGCAGGTGGTGTCCTCCAGTTGTTATCTAGGCCAACAGCTCACAAACATATGCTGATGCATGCAATGTGCCTTGCACTCCAATGCAGGAACATCGCGTTTTGGGCGGTGCTCTTCTGCTACCAGCCCTACTGCGGCTGGAGTGGTGAGCGGCTTGCCCAGCACGCATGACCGGCCGGTGCTGGTGCTGCCTCATGTCATCTTTTGAAACAGCTCTTACCATGTTACTGCGCCAGTGTGTTCGCCCCCGTGAGCCACAGCGCGCAGCCATTTACACCGTGCACACGCAGCACACCGATTATAGCACGTGCACTTATGAGAGCACGCCAAGTGCCTGACACACTCCTGCGACATGCAACCTGCGTGCATGCAGGCCAGACGATAGTGGATGACATCAGCGCTGCTGCCTACAACGTCGTCTTCACTGCGCTGCCCATCCTGCTGTTTGCTTTGCTCGATCGCCACGCACCGGATGATGCACTGCTGGCACACCCACACCTGTACACACCCAACGTACAGCCAGTGTCCCCACCTGCTCCTGAGGCCATGCCCAAGAGCGCCCATCATCGTGCACTGGAGCAGGGCAACACCAGTGCAGACGACCCTGCATCAACATCTCCTTCCAACCACAGGCAACTGAAAGGTGGTCCTGGCTCACACCAAGCAGTACCGGCAGCGCCAGCAGCAGCACCCGCAGCCCGGCTGAATGGCGCTGACCTGCATGGCCCCGTGCTGCCAGCAGGCGTGTTCTGGCGGAGCGCAGTGGTGCTGGGGTTGGCACATGGGGCGGCCGCATTCTTTGTGCCCTTCTACAGCGCGGTGCCTGGCCAGGGAACTCGTGGGCTGGAGCTGTGGGGTGTGGGCAAGGCTGTGTACATGGCACTCCTCACGGCGGTCACACTTGAGGTGCGCTCAGCTGGCCTAGCTTTGTGGTCATTTTACCTGTTGTCGACATGTTTCACGAGTAGCAAGCCTGTGGATGCTCGTTGCTCCCGTGGAAAACTTTGGATCTGCTGTGTCATGTGTCACATCGTCACATGCCAAGTGCACCCTTGCCTGTTGGTCACGGCGACACATGCGCACTCTGCTGCACCCGCAGTGTGCCGCCACGACGCAATACTGGACACCACTGTTCGCCCTGGTACTGGTGCTGTCCTGGGGCCTCGCGCTGCCCTTCCTGGCAGTGGTGCCTGCGGCCGAGGTGTCAACCGGATACTGGGAACCGAGCTTCCTAGGCATCGCTCCGCTGCCCCTGCTGGGCTCACCATACTTTTGGTCCTCATTGGTTGCTGTGGCTGCACTGACGCTGGGCCCTCGTATCATGCACACCGTGTTCACATGGGCAGTCATGCCTGATGCCGCTCAGCGGCTGCTGCAGGCCCGCGCTGCAGCTGCTCGCAGGCGGCAGGTGCCCAGGGGTGTATGGGGTTGTGGGGCCAGGAGCGAGGTGTAGGTGCTGGACTCAGTACTCAATGCCCTCACGGTGCCCTACTTGTGTAGCTGTGGGGTAATGAGGCCATTCATTGCTGTTCTGGCTCACTAGGCTGCACAGCGGCCTGCTGCGGCTGCTACATGCTGGTGCAGCTACAGATGGCCTTGTGCTCAGTTGTGTGCTCCGACACGCAATGGATCAATGAGGCTAAGAAGTAGGCTTCAACCCCAACCACCACCAACCCTCGGCAGCAAGGGCAGCAGTGATGAGCCAAAAGTAGCCAAAAGCTGAGTAGCTGCAGCATCGGGCTGCAGCATGACATTGCCTGACCTGCCGCCATCCTGTCAGGCGGCATGGCATGCACATACCCAGCTGCTGCAGTTACAGACGGCCTCAAGTCCTGTTGTGCTGCCAGCTACACTTTCACAAGCGAAGTCACACCCAGCCGGCAATCACGCAAGGCCTCCAGCCAACAGCCTATGTATCACACTCCCTTGTGTTCCAGGCAGTGCCCATACAGCACGTGCCATACCTAGCCCAGCCTCAACGTCGCTCATGCTTCTCCTGATTCCCACTACCCACCACCTCCCCAGTCAGTCCAGTGTTCAGTTGATACTGTCAGTCTTGTGTAGCCAAACTTGGTAGCCAAATGGAGCCAGCTTAGAAGCACCTGCAGTGAGAACAAAATGGAGCATCGTGAGACCAGACCAGACCAGACCAGCGCGCATGCACGCGCTCCATTCTCAGCCCTCATAGCGCATGCACGAGCGCGGCAGACCGCAGC
Organism: Chlamydomonas applanata; assembly: GCA_001662365.1. Taxonomy (NCBI): domain Eukaryota; kingdom Viridiplantae; phylum Chlorophyta; class Chlorophyceae; order Chlamydomonadales; family Chlamydomonadaceae; genus Chlamydomonas; species Chlamydomonas applanata. The sequence goes on along the minus strand of BDCZ01000185.1, from coordinate 48,966 downwards.
AGGACAGCGACATGTGACCTGCACAACCCATATGGGGCTCTAGCAACACCGGCTCCGGGTCCAGGGTGAGGAGGGCTGAGGGTGGGAGGTTTAGGTTAAGTGCTGGCGTGCCGGAAGCCCTAGCCCTGCACTGAATTACGCAGCAGGGGCCACCCAGACGACTCACTTGCGGTGCACGATGTTGGGCCCGCTCTCCAGGTACTCCTCACGTGTGATCCACATCGATTGGAAGGTGGACAGGGATGACAGGATGGAGCCGCCGATCCACACCAGGTACTTGCGCTCGGGCGGTGCCACAACGCGTACCTTGACCGCGGGCCCGCCCAGCGCGGTGACCTCGTTGAACAGGCGGGTCTGGATGCTGCGGCCGCGGGTGTGGGTGGTAGGGATGAGTGGATAAGGACGAGGGGGTAAGGGTAAGAGATGAGAGGTTAAGGTTGCGAGGGATAAGAGGAGCAGGGGTTGGTTAGAAGCAAGTGTGAGGTCAGGGTGGCGTACGTGTTGCTCCAGGCCACCGTGCACCTGAAAGGGTGGCTATGCACTCATGCGTCTAGTTGCAGTGCCTTGCCATTCCTTCCTCCTTCTGCGTCCCTCAAGCACAGCAGTGCCGTTCCTCCACAGCCAAGCCAGAGGCCCGTCTCATGGCGCACACAGCTGCTCAGACCACACAGCCGTGCCCCCACACGCGCTCACTTCTCAAACATGCTCGTGCCGCCCGACAGCACGATGTTGTTGTACAGCTCGCGGCGCACGTCAATGTCACACTTGTTGACTGTCTCGTGCACCAGGTGGTGAATGCCCTGTGCCTCCAGGCCCACCAGCGAGGGGTCAAACAGCACCTCGGCCGCGCGGAAGCGCTCGCTGCCCACTGTGATGGCTGCAGAGGGCAAGGCATTCAAAGGAAGGAGTTGGGGGCAAGAGGAGGGGGGTGGGGCAGGTAGGGGGGGCTGGGGGGCCGAGGAAGGGGCGGTGGTGATGGGGGGTCCGGGGGGCCGCCACCCATGGCATCAGGCCCGGTATGTCCTGGCGGCAGTTACAAAACACGAGCTGTAGCAGTGGAAACAGGTGGTAGCGGAAGCGATGTCCCGTGCACCAGGCCCATTTAATCAAGCGCCCAGTGTCACCACACAGCCGCACACAATAGGTGGCCCCACACCCGCCGCGCTCACCGTTGCCGTCAGGCAGTAGGTACTCCTTGTCAATCGCGGATGACGCCGACGCGGATGCCAGCTCCGCCTCATAGTCCACTGCGACATAGCACAGCTTCTCCTTGATATCCCTGCGCCAGGCAGCTTGTGGTCCGTTGGGTCATGGGTCGCGAGGCATAGCTGATGGGCTCTACCTATGAGTTCTTTGAGTTGCCCATCGCACGAGTTCACACTCAACAGTCCTGCATGTACGGTATGCAGCACGAGCACACGAAGCTGCCCATGCACGTGACCATGCTGATGGTGACAGAGGTGCAGGGTGGCCGGTGCTTGGCCCCATGCATTCCTCCAGCGCTTTTCAGCGAGGCTGTCAGCGCACCTGACGATTTCCAGCTCTGCTGAGTTGGTGAGCTTGACACCACCCTCCTGCAGGATGCGCGCCAGGTATTGCGTGAGGTCGCGGCCGGCAATGTCGAGGCGGCCAATCGCGTGGGGCATGGAGTAGCCCTCGAAGATGGGCACGGTGTGCGTCACACCTGCGCAGGGGAGGGTGGGGGAGGAGTGGGTGGTCATGCAGTTGGAGTCATGCAGTTGGAGGTCATGCACTTTGCATCCTTAGTATAAAAGCTTGGCCATCCTTTACGTCAATGATATAGCGACTTCAGCTGATGGTTGAGCTGCAGCCCTGCCTGGCAGCTACGTCATGAGCCCCCTAGCCACAACACGAGCAGCGACACAACCATGACGTGCTTGCAGGCACACATACTTGGGCGTGCCCGTGCCCCATCCCTCCTCACGGCCGTGCGCAGCTGGCCTGTGTCTCACCGTCACCAGAGTCGCACACGATGCCGGTGGTGCGGCCCGACGCATACAGCGACAGCACCGCCTGGATCGCCACGTACATGGCGGGCACGTTGAAGTCCTCAAACATAAGCGTGGTCATCTTCTCACGGTTGATCTTTGGGTTCATAGGCGCCTGGGCAGGTGGGTGGATTGGGGACGCACACAGGGTGTCAGGTGTGAGGAGAGAGGTGTGGGTTGATAGGTTGGGGGATGGGGCAGCTTGCCCGCCCGTATCGACTGCTTGTGATGTGTGTAGGGGTCTGTCCCACACCCACACAGCTGCGGGCACTAGTGAACCACTGTGCCATGCCCAAGCCCTCGCTACCATCAGCTCTTTTCCACCCCACCCCCTTTTCCCGCGGGCAGTGAGTGCACTGAGCAGTCACACACACCTCGGTTAGCATCACGGGGCGCGTGCTGACGTCGATGCGCAGCTCGTTGTCAAAGGTGTGGCGCCAGATCGCCTCCATCTCCTACAGGACGCACAGCCAGGGACACAGCTCACGATTCAGCAGTGCCCAATGTCATCGATGCATCGATGCATCGATGACAGCTCAGGCATCGATGACAGCTGAGTGCTGTTAGAGTATGCTTAGGAAGGCCCAATCTAGACAGGCACAAGCATCGGCTGCTTGAACTGATGCAGCAGGCTCTTGGCCCCCACTCCTTGCCCCTCACTCCTCACCTCCCAGTTGGTCACAATGCCGTGGGCAATGGGGTAGGACAGGGATAGGATACCACGCTTGGCCTGCGCCTCATCACCAACGTAGTACTCCTTCTGGCCCATACCCAGCCTGCGTTGTATGCGCAGCACACGCCAGGCACAGCAGACCGGCCGTGAGTAATCATGGCCCCGAGCGTGCACCCCGAGCAGCAGAGTAACACGTTTCGTAAGCAGCTGCAGGTGCAGCAGCGCACTAAGTACACGTTGCCCTTCACCCTTGCATCCCTATGCCAGCGGCCTTTAGAACCGCGCGATCCGGATGCCCTGCTGGTATGGATCATTTCAACCTGCCCACGCACATGGCCATCTGGTGGCGCGGCTTGCCGATGATGGAGCTGAACACGCAGCGCGGGCTGTCCTCGCCTGAGAACCCGGCCTTGACCATACCAGATCCTGCAGGGCGCAAGGGTGTATGCAGTACGTGCGTCTTTGACTGCCGCTTGCAGGGGTCCAGGACAGCAGCACAGGCCCCCAGTGCTGCATGAGTGCGTGCCAAGTGTCTCAGACAGATTGCATGCAAGCACCCTACAATGCAGCGCCTGCACTCACCATTATCGCACACCACACACTGCTCGCCCTCCGACATTTTTCTGCAGGTGCAGGGTGCAGGGCATCCAAGATTTGACGGAGGAGTTCAAGCATCATGTCCTGACATGACTCCCATGCTCATCTTGCCTGACTCCACCCATGCAAGTGTACACGCATGTGTCCTGAGATCTGCGGTGTGCTGCTGCCTCCGTGCCAAACACAAAGCCGATGTTTTTCTCGCATAGCTGCTGCCTGTGCAGGAAGCTCAACAGACATCCAACAGCCGAGTCCCATCTCAGCTGCTGGACCGCACTGATGCGCAGCTCCCTCAGCAGTATAACATAATTCACGCGCTAGTAGAGATAGGTGTAGGACAAGCCAGCTGGCCACCTGGATCACAGCCGGGCAACGCACAGACGCATGCACTAATGACACGTACCTGCGATGTGCTCTTCAAGGCAGTCGTTGGTTGAATCTGCGAAACATAACAAAGCCAGGGTGAAGACCTGACTTCAAAATGAGCTTGCAGCAACGCAGCAGAAGGTCATAGTAGAGGCCTCTGAGTTGGCATTTCATCGCTTTGGACGGTGTAGGGATGCTGCCAGGCAGGTGCGGTCTTGGCTGGCCACATTCTGCTCCCACACATGACTACGCACCTTCTTCCGCGCCCTTCACGCGATCAAGCAAGTGGGCCTGCTGGAAAGGCTGCACGATTCTGGTCAACTTTACTCACTAAATCACATGTAACTTCTCGCCAGCTCTTCGCACACGTGTGCTGCAACCCCAGGCCCCAAAGTCAAGTTTGGCCACTGAATGGCTGTGCCTGGCATCAAACCCCCACCGTGCCTGCTTCTTACATGGCCTTGCGCTTGCATGCCTCAACACACAGGTGCACTCAAGCCTGCCATGAACTGACTGTCACAGGGTCAGCTGTTCACGTTGTCGCTCATCAAGTGATCACGATGCTCTAAGCATGGGCACGGCAGCCTGCCCAACACTGTCTGCGCGCAAGGCCAGCTATGTGCCTGCGGTTGGGCTGCTCTGCCCAGGTGCAAGAATGGCATACCAGGTCACTCAGCCCGCCCAGCTCTAATAATCCGCACGCATGGCGCACGCTCAGTCCAAGTCAAGCTTCCTCTCAAGCAACAACAACCTGCTGGCCATCCTTAATGCCCTCAACAAGCCCAGTGTTTATATACTGTACGCTGCATTATGATAAGAGCCCTGACGCTGGCACAAGCAGCCACCTGCCCACGTGCACATCACAGTGCTTTCGCCGCAGAGACCACATGTCATGTCAGTGTTGCAGGCCGGGCGCTGTTGAGCAGTCCCTCAAAGAAAGCGCATACCATGAATGGCACCTGTCGTGCCAGGCATGTTGGATCAGCGTTTCCTGGTGTGTACCATGGATCCTCTATGAGGGAAGCTTGATCATCTGTACCTCATCAGTGCATGCTCGTCCCCAGACCATACAGGATCTCATTTCGGCTGTGGTGTGGCTTCCATGCTGGCCTCCATGTCACTCAGGATCTTCTGTGACCGCTCCACCTCGTCACTCCACTTGAAGCGAGAGATGATGGTGCCGCAGATTGTGGCCTGGGTGAATGATGTGATGCCGATGGCAGTGAGGAATCCCTGGATACCCATCTCACTCTTCACGCCCAGCAGCCACGCGAGCGGCACGCCAATGCACCAGTAGCTGAACAGCTGCAGCCGCGCGCCCAGCGCCTGCCGCCCGCATGCGCGCAGCACGCCGTTCAGCACCACGTTCATACCGTCAGCTGCGCGGTGCGCGGTGCAGGGACATCACATAACAACACACATTAGCTTGGGCCTGTTACTTGGGTATGGATGCGTCACCCCCCCCTGCTTGCAGCACGCTGCAGCCACAAGGGTGCCGAACACACCAGCAGCACAGCCAGGCCAGACCACGAGAGATGACAGACACACAAAGGCAACCACCCGCATGTAGGCAGGCGCAAGCGCCATCAGCATGGCAGCACGCACCCAGCGTGTTGACTGCCACCACCGGCAGCAGCCCCAGGGCGATGGCCATGACAGGTGGGTCTGAGCAGAAGAACGCGACGAGCTGAGAGGAGAAGCTGAATAGCGCGCTGCTCAGCACCACCTGCTGCACTGCAACCATGGACAGCGCGGCACGGAAGTACGAGCCCGCCCCCTCAGCGTCACCTGCGCCCAGCGCGTTTGACACGCGAGTGCACGTTGCCGTTGCGATTGACTGCGGGAACCTGTGGGGCATCAGGCGGGGGTTGGGTGGGTGGTGAGTGGGTGGGTGGGTGGGAAATGTGCAGCGGCGGCAGTTGCATCTGCCAGAGGCCACAGAGGCAGTTTTGAGAACACATCCACAGTCCATACCGCACTTCAGCGCCCTGTCTCAGGCAACATGCTGTTTTCCCAGTATCCTAGGCGACCATCCCGACTTGGCTGAGATACTCATATGCGTTTCCCGCAGCACTGACGCACATGTAGACCCAGCCTGAGATGGCCAGGCAGATGCCCAGCACCGCGACTGCAACCTCGGCGTTTGGCAGCGTGCCGGCCAGCAGCACGTTGACCTCATATGCCCACCACTCCAGCATTGTCATTGCCGCGGATGGCAACCCATACTTGATGTACTCCCTGCCAGCAGCAGGTGGTGGTGTTGGTGGTGGTGGGCGGATCGGAGCAGGATGCAACAGCAACATGCGATGCAGCGAGTGAGCTGGTGATCATTGTCATCGGCAGTGGCTGGTGACGCAATTGCGCTGTGACCCCGCCAACGGCGCCCCCTGGCCACTTGGCAGCACATGGGCCTGGAGCAGCGTACAGAATGAAGATGATATGCAGGAGTGCGCACGCACCAGCAGCCACGCGGATCCAGGACCTCCAGTATACTGATGCCTGACAGCAGGCCTGGCATCTCCCCGGGTGCAGGTTCCCCTAGTGCACTAGATGGCGGCGCTGCAGCCACCCCAGCAATTGCGGCTGCTGCTCCTGCTACTAGTGCGCCGTTAGTACCCAGGTCATGTGCCTGTGCTGTGTCCAGCGACACCCCATTTATTGAAGAATGCGCCAGGGCAGGTGCCCCGTTGGCCGCTGCTACCGTCCCTTCCACGCCAATGCTGCTGCTGCTGCTGCTGCTGCTGCCACTTGCTGCTGCCATGTCCTCCTGCTTGCTGCTACCATCCTGCGACTGCTGCCATACTAGCCACCCTGCAAACACCAGGTCCAGCCAAGGCGGTGATGCATCAATACTGTTGCAGCATTTCACAAGCCTGCTTCAGTGCTGAGTAATGCGGTCACCACCGAGAGCCACATGCACGCGCACAACAGTGTGCACAGCTAGCAAACTAGTTTGTGATCGCCCCCGGCCTGCCATGCACAGATCTGTCACTGCAGGCAGCTCCTGCCACTGACTACTGTCGATAGACTTGATCAGGAACCCACTGCATGCCCGGGCACGCACCGATGAGCAGCAGCGCGTTCGTGAGTTTGCACAACGCGTATGCGTACGCCGCGCCAGGCAGCCCCAGATTCATCTTGAACATAAACAGGTAGTAGAACAGCGGGCCTGGGCAGCACAACAGGCACGGCAGAAGTGTGATCCTGAACGTTGCATCGCATAATGTATGATGCGCATATACTTGCATAAGGCAGGAACCCAACAGATCCTCAGCAGCCCCTCGACCCCAGAACAGTGTGCAGCCACCAGACAGCACCCAACAGCCCCGCAACAGCCTCAAGGCAAGAGCAACGCAGCCAGCACCGGCTGCACGCCACACCCACCGAGAGCTGCAGTTAAGCCCTTGGCCCACGTTGCTGGCTGCACGTTGTTCTGGCACACCACATATGATTGCAAGCACTCGGCGAGCACATAGCAAAAGAGGGACGGCCCCAGGGCCTGCAGGTACACTGCGCCTTTGGCTGCAATGCCAGGGTTCTGGCCCAGTGCCACCATGATTGCCTCTGCGTGTTGCCACACCAGCACGATGGGCAGGCACAGCCCCCAGCACACGACCATTGCGCGCAGGAGCACGAGCCGCATGACACGGTAGTTGCGCGCGCCGTGCGCTTGCCCTGCCAACGTCTCCATGCCAGCGGCACCTCCCCAAATCACACTGATGCCCATCATGCCGTACATTGAGTTTGCGAGCGTGGATGTGGACAGGGCGCTGGCGCCCAGCCGGCCTATCATGGCATCCGAGAAACAGTTGAGCGTGAAGCCTGACACGTTCGTCAAGCTCAGAGGTAGTGACAGTGACAGGATGCTGCGCAGCAGGTTCAGCAGGAGGGTTCAACAGCAGGTTCAATAGTGAGGGTGTGTGGCTGCATGCATGTTCCAGGCAAGCACACCATGCATGCATGCATGCACGCATGCCATGCGTCTACACATGGCAAAAGCTCGCAGGTACAAAGCCACCCAAAAACGCACTCGCACATATCGCTCCATATGGACCGAGGACCCTTGGGCGCGGGCGGCTTTGAAGAGATGGTGACGCCTGGTGCAAAGGATTGAACCGTCGATTCAACACTGACTGCCTTTGTCTCCACGCCCTCTGCAAAGGCACCGATGCAAGCAGCAATTGCAAGATACACATCCGGTCGCACCATCGCAACCCCCATTACATGACAACTCAGTCAATGTGGTTCATGTGCATGGTAAACGCGTGGGATCACCTGCTGAGCCCCTTTGTCCAGTGTTGATGGCTGTTGTTGATGGCTGCTCTTTCCCACTAGCAGTTCGCAACCTGCACAGGTAGCAGAGGCGGCTCAGTCACAAGAGAAGACGATCAGTGCATCATGAACACTGGCGCTTTGAAACTTCCATCCTACCTCCATGGAAACCTCGTGCCAACAAGGGGAGCTCCTCGAGCGTGTCTACGGCATGGCGGGTGCAGGGAGGGCACCATGGATGTGCTCCCCAGCACCCGCTGTGCCCGAAGCCCACCCTTCATTGCTCCAACTCAGCAATCAAGTTTCTTTACATCGAGAAAACACACGCACGCACTGTTTTAAAGTTTTCTGCGGCTCTTACGAGCTTGCTCGCCCTGGTTTGGTTGGTGCTGCCACCGCCACAAATTGATTCGCATTAAACAGAACGTCACAGAGGCTGTGGCATGCTCACAGCATATGGCAGCGTCTGCAGCCCTCAATGCCCTTCTCAGCGTTCGCGTACCTGCAAAGCGTACTGCCGCACAGCTCAGCATACGGTGCTCGTGCGGCACGGTGCAGGGCAAAGAGAATAGCACCCAAAATGCTGATATTTGCAGGTAGCTATGAGAGGTTCCTGTTTGGTTTCCAAGCGTCGGAGCTGCCGTCAGGCGCAGCGGGCGAAACAGAGGCTCAGGTGCATTTGCGGGCACACCATTTATATGTGACACACACGGCGTCAAGGGTTGGGAGTTGCGATGGCAGCATGGGCATCCATGGGGCATGGCTTGCATGTGCCGCATCATGGGCATGATGCATGTATTGTGCGCAGTTAAGCTGGTCAGCGTCGTGCTGTCCTTTTGGCATTTTGTTTCACAGGAGCCAGCAGCGCTTGAGAGGCGCTACACGTTTGCTGCGCACCAGGTGTGTACGCGTACGCATTGTGCATCCTTTCTAGAACCTTGCCATGCAGCAGGCGAGGTGAAGCACCTGGCCGTCGCCCGCACGTGCTTTGTTTCTGGCTGCATTCTGGTGCCCGGCAACACTGCGGCCTTGCAACATACAGACATGCACCCCGCGCTCACCACTCCATTTCCCCTATGCTTGCGGCCCCCCCAGAATGCGGTCAAGTGCATGGCATCCGGTGGGCACTGGTTGGCATCAGGTGGCTGTGATGATCAGATCCACCTGTACGACATGAAGGTGTGTGTGTCTCAGCAAAGGATGGGACTGGCTGAGAGGGTGGATCAACCAATCAGGCATGCTGGGGCACGGGGCACATCTTCAAGCGTGGCCAGTACAACTGCATTGAGGTGTTCCAGCACTTCAGGACTACAGGAGAGCAGTACAGGAGAACCCCGGGTTGTACTGCAGCTCATGCTGGCTAAGCTCTGCTGGCGCTCGCCTGAAGCCCTGACGGCGCTCGCCTGAGCCTTGATGGCCTGCCACCTCCTACGCGCAGCACGGCCGTGATGCTGGATTCCTCATGAACCCAGGCGACGGTGCAGTGCCGTGCATCACCTTTTACTGCCCGCCTGATGGCGGTGGCGGCCCCTCCCATATGCTGAGTGGCTCGGCTGACGGCTCCATAGCAATCTGGCAAGCGGGCGGTGGGTGGGAGCACCTCAAACTCATGAAGGTGAGGTGTGGCTCAGGGGTGGGGACGGGAGTGCGGGCTGTTGTATGTTCGGCAGGCGTGGAGACAGTTTGGGGGTTGATAGCGGCCCCTACACATGGCGCGCCTCATGCTGTGCATGCTGTGCGCGTATGTTGCTGTGCTGTGCGCGTACATTGTTGTGCTGTGCAGGGCCACAAGGGCCCCGTGAATGCCCTGGCGGTGCACCCCAGCGGTCGCGTGGCGCTGTCAGTCGCTCACGACAAGTCGCTGCGCATGTGGGACCTGGCGCGTGGGCGGTGCACATACACCGCGGTGCTGGGTGCAGAGGCGGCAGAGGGTGTTCACTTCACCCCCTCTGGGGATACCTACGCACTCATGGTTGGTTCACGGGTCACGGTGCACAGCACAGCGGGCGAGGGCGGGCTGCGCGCGACGCTGGCGCACCCACGG
>BDCZ01000185.1:6664-38172 GCA_001662365.1 Chlamydomonas applanata | reverse complement strand
GCAGGGGGGGGGGGGGGGGGGGGGGCCGTGCCTGCCTGCAGCCTGAGGAAGGGGGTTGGTCGGGCAGGGTTCAGGGATGCTGCAGTGCTGGATGTGGCTGTATGTTGATTTCATGGTGGTGGTGTCAGTGGTCGGGCCGGCAAGTGATGGTGGGGAGGTTGAGGTAGTGGTGGTGGTGCGGGGGTGCGGAGGGCTCAGCAGCGGCTTTGGTAATGGTAGTGTTAGTGGGGGTGGTGGGGGTGGATGATGTGGTGGAAGGGCTGCTGCTAGCTGGCATGGCAGACCCAACCCTGGCCTTTCAAATCCCAAGTTCCCAACCCTGTGTTGTGCTGCCACGCCGCTGCAGGTGTGGGACCTGCGCACTAGCTCCGTGCAGCAGTCAGTGGAGCGCGCCCACGCATCACGCGTGCGCGGCCTGGCCACCGTGTCAGCAGGCACTGGTGCACTGCCGGAGCTGCTTGCCTCAGCCTCCTCTGATGGCGTGATCAAGCTGTGGGACGCGCGTGCCATGTCCTCTTCATCTGCAGCTGGCCGTAGCGAGCCAGCGTGCATCGCGCAGGCCGCCACACGCGCACGGATTACGTGCCTCACCACCTGCAACCCCAAGGCGCCCGGCAGCGTACATCCGCCGCCGCCTGCGGCCAAGCCGACTGCAGAGGAGCAGGCAGCGGGGCCCAGCAAGCAGCAGCAGGGCAAGCAGCAGCAGGGCAAGCAGCAGCAGGGCAGCAAGAAGCAGGGTGGCAAGACGCAGGGCGGCCAGCAGCAGCGAGGCAAGGGGCAGAAGGAGGACTATGGGTTTGAGATTGTCAAGGCTGATCACGATGATGCTGCGCTGCCTGCACCCAAGGCCGCGCCACCAAAGGCACCAGCACCCAAGGCAGCAGCATCCAAGGGAGCTGCAGGTGTGGTCAAGGCAGGGGCGGGCAAGCTCAAGGCAGCAGCCCTGCAACAGATGGCAGGGACGCAGCAGGGGCTAGGCAGCGGCCAAGCAGCACAGAAGAAGCAGAAGCCAACGCCAGGGCGACCTCAGCAGGCGCAGCCAAAGCAGTCAGCGCCCCAAAAGGCTGGTGGGGCACGCAAGCCCCAGGGTCTCCAGCAGAAGGGTGGACAGGCACTGGGCGTGCAGACAGGTGGTGTGCAGAAGAAGGCAGCGGCGCCGCACAAGCCGCAGGCAGGAGGTGCTTCTGTTGGCAAGCCTAAGAAGAAGTTTGGCATGAAGCTGCCAAAGGCATAAACCCTGGGTGATGACATCATTACAGGTATCATCCTTTCGCCACCAGCTGGGTGGCATGACACTGTAATGACCAAGGTTTCTTTTACTGCTCATCGCAGTCCTACTCTTCAACCAAGCGATCGATGGATGGCATTCCCACTCTAGTTTGTTCGTACATCAGCTGTGTATGTTTAAAGTCGTGTCTAACCATCATGTCACAAGTGCCACAAGGTGCCCCTAGACACATGGCCATTTGGGCCAACACAGCAACCGACCCACCGCAAGAATGACCAAATCAACCCTATCCCCATAAGTGCACAGTACGTACAACGTGCCAACGTCACAGTCTACGTCACTTGTACTCTGCAGCCACTCATGTGTGCACACTGTGCAGCCCCAACATCACACACGTGAGCAATGAAGCCGTCTGCGTAATACTCATCAAAGGCACACCTGAGGCAACAACCTATCAAAAATTGACTGAAAGGATGGTGAGCGCGTTTTGTGTGCCGTACACATCAACCGCCCAGTACCAGAAGCCGTACGCTGTCTGACTCAGCACCTTGCCCCCGCACTCTTGCTTCACGCTGATGGTGAACGTTTGACTGGGGTCAAACACGGGCTGTATGCCGTAATATACAACCTGGGTCACGTCCACAGTCAGCTTGTAGTAAACCAGGCCTGGGCGGTTGAGAGCAAACTCAAAGGTCAGCGTGTGCTGGCCTGCAGTGGGCGTGCTCGTGCTCAGCTGTGCCTTAGTAAAGGTCATGGGCTGGCCATCCCCTAGTTGGAAGGCACCAGCCACAGGACGGGCTGTGCCTGGCACCACGCCTGCCGTTCCTGCAGCACCCAGCCCCAGCTGCACAGCCGCAAAGGCCGCGGTCTGCGGGTTGTTGGTGGGACTGGCAGGTGCCACGGAGGTGCATGGCGCAGCTGCAATTGCACCACAGGCGTCCGACAGCGTCTGTGTGAACCCTGGTGCGGAGCAGTCCTGCACCCAGCCCTTGTATGTGGGCAGGTCATCCTGTGCCACCATGTAGATGGTGTGGTTCTTGGATGCGTACACCGTGACGTTGACCGGCGTACACGCCAGCTGCTCTGCAGTGGCCGTGCGCAGGAAGTCGAACGGGTTGGCCGGCAGACTCCCCTGGATGGACAGAGTGTCTGCAAGTACCGCTGTGAGGGATGCGTTGCCAGCAGCCACCGGGCGGCAGTCACTTGGCTCAGTGCACGTGCACTTCGCAGGCCCCAGCGCCACACCGCCGCCAAGCACGTCAGCCAGCGTGGGGTTCCCTGTGCGGCACGGCGTGTTGCGGTACACTGCGTAGCTGACTGCGCTCGGCTCGTTGATGCCCAGCGGCAGCGACATTGAAAAGGTCGTCACGCCCACATCCATGCGCGCGATGGGCCCCACGCCTGTGAAGCTTGGCGGCTGTGTGTCTGGGACGAGCACGCCTGACACCGCCACCACTGTCGGCAGGAGCGTGTCGCCGGCGCGCACAGAGATGTACACGGTGATGTTGGTGGCTGGGGCCAGCCCAGTCAGCACGGCCTGGTAAATGTACTGCTGGCTGTTGCCAGTCTGCAGGCGGGGGATGACCCGGCCTGTGCGCTCCACAGTAGATGCGTTTGGGGCGGCTGCACCTGACAGCAGCACCAGGTAGGTGAGCACAAAATCGGAGGCCATGGCGGCCACCACCGTCGCAGTGCCCTCGCTGATGTTGACCACCTGGGGATGCACAAGGGCACATGGGCAACCATCGAGTTGATGCTTCGTGCATCCATCAACTGGATGTGCTTGGAGGCACACACAGGCAGCATTGCTGTGGCTCCATGTGGCACTTGTCCACAGGCATGGCAATCCATGGGCGTGCGCTAGTCCGCTGTTACAGTAATCCTTTCAGGCGTGACCACTCACAAGTGCATCCACAAGCAGCCGCATCTCACCCCAGCGCTGGCCACTGCAGTGACCGCCAGCCCGGCCCTGACGCACACCCTGCCACTGTCAGAGCGCTGCGCGCACCTTGGGGTAAGTCTCGAGGAATGTATCCTCCACTGACAGTGGCAGCATTGTCAAAATGGCTCCAAAGCTCGCGAGCAGCATTGTGCTGCCGGTCTGCAGGTTGTGGGGCGGTGCGTGGACACACATGTGGTGTTAGAAGCTGGAACCAGTCTGTGGTTGAGAGTGGCTAAAGTAACCCATGGGCCTTGTGCTCCTAACCCCACTTCCCCCGTGCCTGCTTCTGCGCACACGGAGTAGCGGCAGCAGCCACCACCACCACCACCACCACCACACCACCGCCACAGCCACCGTCAGCAGCAGCGGCAGCGCACCTGAAGCGGCACCACCTGGTTGCGGACGGACGGCAGGCGGGGGTTGAGCACAAGCGACACGACGCTCGGGTCGTTCACCTGCAGCGCTGTGTAGTCCGGCCGGGACAGGTCCAGCAGTGTGCAGTTAGTTGCCCCATTCGCGCTGCAGTTGCTGAGCCGGCCCAGCGGCCACACACTCAGTGTCTCATAGCCGCTGAAGGAGCAGCGGAAGATGCGGCGGGGGACCCCTGGCACCGCCTGCACATGCTGAGACGCGTACCACACGGCTGGGGGCTGGTAGTCCCCCTCCTTCACGTACAGCTCCAGTGCAGACAGGGTGATGACCTTTGTGCTGTTGGACGCCGTAAGGGGGGCAAAGCCGGGGATGCTGACAGTGGCCTGCACTGTACAGCTGCCTGGGGCTGCCGAGACACTCGTGCTGGCCACCAGCTGCACTGACACGGTGCCTGTCTGGTTGAGGCTGCACAGGTCAGAGCCAGCGATGATGCCGTATGACGTGCGTGCGTCAGCTGACATGTCCCGCACCACGCCGTCAGTGAAACGCACGAGCACGCGCACGTCTGCGTACGTGGGTAGGCTGATGGGCGCCTGCATATGCAGCAGCGGTCAGTGCAAAGCACTGGTCGTAGCATCGTCGAGCATGTTGCAGATGTGATACCTGTTGAAGAAAAGGGTGGGCAGCAGCAAAGTGAGTGTCAGGCTGTGAAGCAAAGCATGTTGGCTGTGTTGATTGTAATGCTGCAAATCGTCAGTCCCCACAGCAGCGGGCGCACCAGTGCTGCGCCATTGCGTACAGGGGCGATAGTGAGCGCGCTCAGCTCCACTCGTTCAACAGCTACAGGCCCGGGCAGCGCCACCGCCACCTGCCCACTGCCCGTGGCCAGCAGCACACTAGAGCATGACGAGAGGGCGGACACCAGGTATGTGCCGCAGCTGGCAGGTGTGCCCAGCTGCGCACAGACATGAGAGATCACACCGGGCGCCAAGGATCAGTCTACAGGATCAGTCTACAGGATTAGTACACAGGATTAGTACACAGGACACACACTCAGGGTCACCAGGTGCCGCAGGGTCCATACCCAGGGTCCCCAGCGGCAGGCGCATACCCAGGGTCAGTCTAAACACTCAAGACCCTCGACACGCAATCGCCCAGAACAACAATTCGCACATCCAGGTGCAGGTTTGCCGTCGCCCAGTGGAATGATATATTGCAGAGCGGTGCCCCACCTTGGCGGTCACGGTGGCCACAGGCACATTGTAGACCGGGTCTTGAGAGATGGAGAATGGCAGCACCGTGCTCGCACTGGGTGGTGCCGTGCTCAGCTGTACACGAGACGTGATGTCGCTAAACATGCCATCGCTGTACGCTGCTACTGTACGCACCAAGCCCTTGGCATCCTCCCATGCCAGCTCCTGCGGTGCAGGGCAGTACAGGAGTCACATCATCTGGTGACGCAAACTTATAATGCCTTTGGACTAAGGGCACTGAGAGTATACCCAAACTGATGGTACCTGCATAGAAATACCCCTGCAGCGCTGATGGCTAGATGTCATTTGTGAGCTGGCAAGCCGGATGGCATTAATGACCTGATACCCAGGCCCAGGCCCTTCTCCATGCAGACGGCCCACGCACCTGCCGTGGCACCAGCGTGACATTGAAGCTGCTGTCCAAGGCCGGTGCAGTGCTAGTGCTCATCTCAAAGCCTGACACCACGAGGGGTGTGATGCCCATGATGCACACCGGCTCATTGGTCACACGCACTGAGGTGGTGGCTACCACACTTGGATTGAAGGTGTCCAGGTAGATCAGGACGGATGGGCGGGGTGCAAAGCCCTGCAAGCGACGTGTGCACACACAGGCAGGCCGCCCTGTTAACCGTGCAAGTGTGCATGGTGACGGACCATGTTCCTGGACGGCTTTGATGCAGGAATGCCACGCCACGGGGTGGTGCATGCATCAACCGGTGGCAAGCGAAGCCAGGAGAACAGCACGCATTGGCATCTGAGGCGTCCCCACCTGCACCATGCCGCCCGACACCATAGCCCCCGACTCGTCATTGGACGAGAAGGTGGCCAGGTCAGTGATATCCATGTTCACAAATGTGTCCCCAGCCCCCGTCCCGCCATTCGTCCAGTTGGCAAATGCACGCAATGGCGATGACTGGAAGCGGTCGTTGCAGCCCACTGGCGGCTGGTTTGCGTTGTGGGGCAGCAGGCTGTGCAGCACGGCGTCGTCTGCCACCACCCGTGTGGTAACAGGGAACCAGACGCTCAGTGTCATGTTGGTCGACAGCTGAGGAGCTCGTGTAGTCACGCGCACGGTCACACCCGCTGCTGGCTGGCTGTGTGAGGGACGTACAATGATCATACACCCAACAATGTCCACTGCTGCTGCGGGGGCACCAGGGAGGGTGCAGGCCGCTGGCATCGTCTCTGTAAGAACAGAGTCATTGCTGGCCGCCCAGCTGTTGACGAACATGGCGGTGACTGGGGCGTTGACAAGCCCATTGTTGAACACTGCATGCGCGGCAACAGCAATGATGTGCACCGCAGTGAGTGTGGGAAGAAGCGCAAATGAACCAGGCCATGGCCAAGCCCTGGCCCCATGACCCTAGACCCCTGGTCCTAGGGCCCGGGTCTGGGGCCAGAGGCCTATGGAAAGGGGTCTAGGGTCACAGCAGCACCATGCAAAGAAGCGTCCAGATGGCTTGCCATGCTGATAATAATACTAATAATAACACGGCGTTTCACAGATTCATCCGCTTGCCGGAGCCCATCAACTAGAAGTTCCTTAAGACTATAGAGAGCCAGGTGCCTGCACGGTGTTCCACTTGAGTGCAGCAAACACTAATCCAACATACACCAGCCCATCCACTTTGCACCGCACCACCACAGCTGCACCCGCTACTCACAGGCACAACACAGCAAACTGGCTAACCAGCACACTACCCGTGAACACCAGCGACATGCTGGTGTCACAAGGGCACCCGGGCCTTGAGGGAGGCGGCGGGCGGGGCGCACATGGGTGGGGCATACCCAGGCCTGGTGTGCCCGACGCGTTGGGTTGTGTGCCGGTGCAGCCAAGCATGCCGTGCAGTGCTCAGGCATGGCAGGACAGGTGCACTGCTTCATCTGGTTGCCATGCCGAACAGCCCAGGTTATTGGCCAGCTCACCAGCTGTATTGAAGATGTCATACGATGGGAGGTACGCCAGGACCGCCAGCGGTACAGGTGCCGTGACTCGGATCATGCCCGCTGTGGCAGTTGTGTTGGTGCCCAAGCGGTAGTCGTTGTACTGCAGCTGCAGGTTGGTGCCGTACGGGTACAGCTGGCTCTCAGGCAGTACAGTGAGGGCCGTGATATTGCCTGCTGGGGCCGCACTGTTGACTTGGAAGTAGGCATCCAAGAGCGTGATGGATGAGCCACGGTACCTGTGGAACAGCACCATGGGACAGCACTGAGTGCTTGCCACCCGCAACGGCAGCTCCAACTGCACATCACGCCAGCAGGATTGCTGGGCAGGCAAACTTCAGGGACACAAGAATGCTCAGGTCACACCAACTCGCAAGAGACATTCCAACTCACACGCTGTCTGCGCCCGTGCGTTTGAGGCATGTGAGCCAGATAGTACTCTGTGTGCCAGGTGTGGGGATGGCAACGTCCACCAGCTCAGACCACAGTACTGACGCGACGGACCGTACGTATGTCGCACGTGAGCTGTTGTACTGAAGCGCGATGGAGTAACCCGTGATGGGTGCACTGCTGGCGGCCGGGGGCACGACAGCAGTCAGCGTGACACGGAACACCTCTCCGTGGTGCAGCACCCGGTACGGTGTAGAGATAACCACACCAGGCCCAGCCATGCTGCGCTGCCCTGGCACACCTCGCAGCTGCATGGGCACTGGCTCAGACCGCAGTGCCAGGGTGGAGCCATAGTAGACCTCCACAGACACAGTCACATCTGCTGTTTGGCCAGGGCCTGGGAAGAAGCTGCTGGCCAACGAACCATCACAAGTTCCAATGCCCCCCATGCCACTGAGCTGGCACGCAGGGAAGGGCACAGCCACTGAGTCTGAGAGCTGCACAACTGCTACAGCGCGCAGGCCGTTGGTGCTGATGGTTGTGCGGTTGGCACGGTCAAACAGCTGGAACACCAGGCTGATCAGACGCCCCTCGTCCCCACTGTCCTCCAGCTGCAGCACTGAGCTGCGCAGAACCACGCTCACAGATGTGGCTGGTAGCCTGTATAGGCATGGCACATAAGTGGCTGTCAGTATGAGGCAGTGTGAGGGCAGTTTGCGCACCCTACTGGACTAAACTGCACACTCCACGTCAGCATTGATCATAGTGCCTGCAACAACACTGGCACAAGCACTGCGCTCACCCCTGTACTTGGAAGGGCAGCACGCCTGAGCTGCCCGGCACTGGGATGCCCTGGATTGTGGGCTGCACACTGCCTGTAGCCAAACCCGCTGGCTGCAGCATCAGTGCACCATACTGCTGCCTCCACGCCACAGTACTGCCATTCACACCCAACACAGGCTGCAGTGTGCCCTGGGGCAAGCCTGCGCTGTTGGGGCCCAAGCTGGCCTGGAAGCGGAGAATGCTGGTCACTGCATCACTTGGGCAGCTGGTGGACGTCGGCGATGTGATGATGACTTCAGCCCTGTGGCAGCAGCCAGCAACAACAGTGCACATGTCAGTGCATATTTTTTGAAACGTCTGCAGCAGACCAGCAATCCTGCAATGGGAGCCTGCACATCACGCCCCACCCGCCTCACTTTGTGATCGTGCCGTTGTTTGGGTAGAGGCCCGGGAAGTCGCCCTCCCTGTCTTGCAAGAAGCCCCACAGCTGCAGCTGGTCAGGGTCCGCGATGCACAGCTTGGTGACGGCAAAACCATCCGGTAGGTTGATGCGGCCGCTGAAGTTGCCATACGTGGGCTGCAGGATGTCACTGATGCGTGCGGGCACACGATCCGCTTGCTTGATCGCGATGTAGTACAGCACACCCGGCTTGCTGGCGTTGACAGTGATGGTATACACATTGCTGGCGCCCTGCGTGTACTCCGCTGTGAATGTGCGCAGCACCGGCAGCGAAGTGTCCATGGTGCGCACATTCAGGATGGCCGCCACCTCCGGGCTGATGTTGCCAACCACATCCCGCGTGGCAAGGTACACGTCGTAGTAGGAGGCTTTCATGAGGCCAGCACCATCTCCATATGCAGTGGTGGTGTCAGCAGCGTAGTCACCACGCGCCACAGGCTGCCCGCCGCCGGACCCCGCACCAGCCAGCACTTCCTCAGGGGTTGGTGCAGCCGCGCCCGCTTGAAGGATGACAAAGAAAACGTTAGCAGGCAAATCCAGGCGCGTTCGCACCCGGATCACTGTCTCCAATGTGGGGAATGCAGCCTTCTCCAAGAAGGAGGAGGGCTTGACGCGTGGAGCCACAATATCCAGTGTGCTCACTGATTGGTTCACGTTGCCAAAGGCATCCACGGACGACACGAGCACCCGGTATGTGGCATCATTGGGCACCTCAACCTGCAGCCACCGTCCAGGATACAAGACCTGGAATCAATGCCATGCAGCAGCGCGCACAGTGCAAGCACAGGCAATAATGAGGGCTAGTCAGTGCCAGTGCAGCAGCGTGCACGATGCAAGCACAGGCAATGTGAACAGATGCAGCTCTATCAGTAGGCAACTCTCGAACCTGCCCCTAGTTCACAGCAGCAGGTGAGCCCCCACCTTGGTGCTGACCACGCTGCCTGCCTGCACAACAACAGCGCCACGCGGTAGCCATGGCTGAGCACTTGCAAGCATGTTAAGCGAGCTGGCGTTGGCTGGTGTGGGTGGGAAGCCGCCAGCTGTGTTGTTCACAATCACATAGGACACAGTGCCCCGTTCGTTAAGGCCTGCATCGAATGTGATGTTGCAGTCGTAGGGGGCAGCCCGGACACATGACACGCCACCGTCGGCTGGAGAGCGCAGGGACAGGATGGGTGGGGACACATCCTCCGTGGCAAAGTTCAGCTGCACGGAGGCTCCCTGTCTGTTCATGTATGTGGTGGTGTCTTGTGCGATGAGGCACAGCAAGTAGCTAGAGGCATCTTGCAGGCCTTGCAGCACAAACGTCTGAGGCTCTGTTGCAGCAAACAGGTAGCTGCCGAAGCTTGTGGTAGCCGGGTCAAAGATGATGTCAAACATCTGCAGACATTAACAGCATGCTGTACAGCATCAGTTCCAGCCCACAACCCTGCAGCAAACAAATAGGCAGCCAAGGGACAGCTGTACTGCCGGAGCATAGGGCAGCACACCCAGCACAGCTGGTACATCACAACACAGACCCAATACCGCACCTCCTGTGGGGACGGGCAGCTCTTGAACACGCTGGTGAGCCCCCAATATGCATACACGACAGCTGGCTCATCCAGCTGAACCAGCAGGTCTGCTGCGTGGCCATAACCTGCGTTCAAATCCAGGAGCCACAGTGTGGTCACCACATTCCAGATCCCCACAAAAACAGCAAGCAACCAACATCAAGCACATGGGCTACGCAGCTGAGCAGATGACAACTTGTTGGATCGGCAAAACGCCTCGCGCTTGCATGACAACTCACCAATCACATTCCGCTGCACCCAGTTGGGTGGGAGGTTGTCGTCCGTGTGCACAAACACGATTGTGTAGTCCTCCTGCAAGTTGCTGTGGTCGTCACGTGCCAGCAACAACACGATGTAGTCGGTGTTTGGTGCCACGCCTTGATCGTACGTCAGGGTCACCACCTGGTTTGCTCCACTGACAGGGGCCTTGGTGTAGCCTAGCACCGAGCCCTGTGTGCAACAAGGGCATGGCAGATTATCAACTCGCAAAAAAGGGCCACATCAGCAGCAGCGTGCAAACAGCATTGGTCCCCTGCTGACGTATTGGCACCAAGGCCCGGCAGTAACACTTACTGATGCGGTTGGTGGCCATCCGCCGTTGATGGAGACGCTCCCTATCTGTGACTGCAGCACTGCGAAGCTCGCCACCTCGCCTGCTTCATTAATCGCAGCCTGGATGGAGAAGCTGGTGAAGGATGTGGTCCTGCAGCCGGTGGGCCCATCCCCCAAACGGTGAGTTCATCTACATTGGCTGCTCACCAAGCGAAGGCAAGCCATACTGAGCATGCACGCTGGAAAGGGCATGTGGAGCAACGCACTTGTTCACGACGGTGAAACGAGGGGGTGTCAGATCAACAGTGCGGACAACCGCCGTGTACAAGGCTTCGTTGAAACCCAGGTCCATAGTCACAAGCTTGACACTGCAGGGTGGGAGGCAAGGTGCACAGGCATCGTGGCAATCCACCCTGAACTGTTTTGCCTTGCCAGCACAGTTATCAACACCCAAAACAGCTGATGACGACCAGGCACCCTAAAGTGCTTGCGAGGCATGACAATGGCACGTGAATGCATGAGACTTGCTGCAAGATGCAAGCTGCTGAGAGCTCGCACTTGTAGACTGTGTCATTGTTCAGCTGGCTCAGCTCCATACGAGTTGAAGTCGAGATGTTGGTGACACCGATGCACTGGATTGTCACCAGCCTCTCCAAAGCTGCAAGCGGACAACATGGGGCCAACCTTTCAGATCAATGCAGCAAGCGTCAGCAGACCTAGTCAAATCGTCATGCAGCCCAGCGCAACTCAGCGCAGCTCAGCGCACCTGTGTTGACATACTTGCTGGAGATCTGCACAGGTAGGAGCAAACGAAATCAGGGAATGAGAACTGAGCAGGTCTGGCGCTTTCTTGAGGCAGTAATGATCAAGCACAAAACACAGAGCGTAATCAGCCAGCCTAGGGGCTCACCAGATCAGGGTTGCACGGGATGTCAAACGCGCACGGTGGCAAAAAGACCAGGCTGCCAGGATCAGGAGGCAAGTAAGGTACCAGATCCGGAGCAGCAAGCTGCTGCAGCTGCCTGGGCAGTGGCAATGACTGGGCCATCAGCTTGCGCTTGCCACCGTCTCCAACCATCTGACCCCACACCGACTGGTCAGCTGTATTGGGGCCGTAGGTGTTCTCCTGTGTTGTGGTGACCACCACTGGCGGCCCAATGAGCGCTGCGGTCTTGCCACTGTCTGATGCATCATCTTCTGGACTGGGAGAGCTGGCCTCAGCAGGAGCAGCTGCTTGTGTTGCCAGCACGAAGGGAGTGGCAGCGCCGGGGTTCAGCTGCATGATGTCCCCAAGCAGCAATAAGCATCAGATTCCTTATTCAAAGATGCAGCAAGACGTCATGCATGCACCACAGCAAAGCAAACAGGCCAGCAAGGGGTGACGGCAATGGCACATGAAGATCTGCTACAACCAAGCCCAGCGCACATTGGTTGTTTGGTCCAACGGGCTTGTTACGACGACGTACGCCATACCCTGCTTGTTCTGTTGCACCGACGCAATACTGAAGCTGTACGGGCCGACCGTGGGGGCAACGGATGTGTTGCTGGACAACGCAGGTGGCACGATGTAGGGGTATGTGGTGACCGTGGACAGGGGCACGGGTGTGCTGCGCTGCGTTGTGGTCAACGCCTCAGTCAGCACGTACACCCGGTACGTGGTGTTTGGAGAGAGCGAGTATGGTGACAGCTGGCAGGTCTCCGCAAAGCACGGGGTGGGAATGGTGCATGGGTTCTCAGTGCCGCAGCCACAGCCACCAGGTGGTGTTGTGGTCGGCAATGCGATACCGTCATTCTTCCCCAGGACGCAGCTGTATTGCACATCCGGCGTGTTGACCTGGATCTTGCCCGCTGCCACCACACCCGCAACGAACCTGCGCGGGTCAGGGTCATCTGCCAGCGCCTGGATTGGTGGCTCACCCGAGGTGTACTGCGCATAAGCGTTGCCCACACGGCCTGTCAGCTGGTCCAGCACCACCACGTACTTGACCGAGCCAGCTGCACTGAGTGCAAAGTTCAACCGCAGCGCCGCCTCGCCCACGACTTCCACGCTGGGCCCAGCTTGCACCCAGTTAGGTGGCACAGTGTCCGCAGGTGGCCCAGGGGGTGAGGGTGGTGCAGGCGTAGGTGGTGGCTTCGGCACCAGCGGGTCTGGGGCTGTGAAGAAGGTGTCGTGCAGCACAACGCTGTCCGCGTACTTGCCACGCCCCACCACTATCAGTGTGTAATTGTGGTTTGGTGTGAGCAAGGGGCATGACGAGCAGCGGCCTGCTGTGGGCTTGTCCTTCACCAGGTCTTGGCACTCTGTTGACAATGGCTGCATGACGCTGGCGATGGATATGTTGTAGAGCTTGTTGGTGTCTCCCAGCCAACGGCTGCCACATGCTACGACCCATTGGTCCAGGTAACCACCTCCAGTTGTGGCGACCTTTTTCAGGTCCCCAGGTGACACTGACGATAATGATAGCGGCCCTGGGTTCCAAGGTAATGCTGGGTCTGATGCGATTGCCTGCTGCAGCAATGCCCGTGCGCGCCGCCGTGAGACGACCACCGAGCCAGGTACTATGGCATAGTACAGCGTGACCTGCAGCAAGACACCAAAGCAACATCACCATACGCAGGTAAGTTGCAATGCATTTAAGCTTGACAGGCCGTCATTGTGAGGTACCAGGTCCAACCAGCAGCACGCGGCAGTGAGCAGACGTATCATGAATTGCCATCTCACCTGTTTACTGAATTGTGCTTGAAAGCTGACTGATGTGGGCTGTGTGTCGTATGTGGTCAGGTTGCCTGGCTTGAACTTGGGAGGCTTGTTGCGGCTTGCATGCCATGGCACCTACAGGCAGACCCATGACCAGCAGCATGTCATGGTAAGAACAACCCGTGGCATGATGGTGCACTGCTCTTCCATGTAGCCAGCCATTGTGCACTATTCACCAGCCCGCACCAGCAAGCCAATGAGGAGCGCCACAGCCAGGACGAAGATGATCAACCAGATGATGGCCAGCCATTTCGTCTTCTCATTTTTGAATGAGTCCCTCACGTACGCATAGTACCTGGGGTCAGCACAGCACACACGAGGAATACGTACTGAAACCTGCAGCAGGTTGGAGCTCGGCAGCACAGCTGACAAGCATCAGCGGGACTGGCACATGCTGTACCTGTAGAGCGGCCGCCCTGTGTAAAGGATATACGGCAGGAACACAATGTTCACTGGCCGGCTGCTCTGGGCCCCAGCAGCTCGCATGCTGAAGTCCCGGGCTTCCTGTAATGGCGCAGGCGAAGGCTTCGCCACCTCCTTGCTGAGCTTGTTGGCTGATTTGTTGTCGGGCATGTCAATGTCCCGTGGCGCCTGCTGGCCTTCTGACATGCTCGTCTTGGCCTGTGCACGCCTCAACTCCTTTTCCTTGCTGAGCAGCTTGCCTTGAAGGTTGCTGCGCACACATTTGCCACAGCGACGCCTGGTGTTTGGACATGGCAAGCACTGCACGGTGGCGTACGCGCACGGGACTGCAAAAAGAGCTCAAGCTACATCTGGCTCATTTGCCAGGACGAATTCAGCAGGCCTCCACACCTGATCTCTTGCTGGTCCTGCTCATAGAGCTTCCTGAAGAACTCGTACAGGTCTGTCATCTGCTGCTGCACACGTGATGCCAGCTCCCCATCATTCAGCCCCGAGCCCTGGACGATGGGCTCGACCATGACCTGCTCTGATGCCTGCAACCGCGTAAGAGATTCTGCATACCTTCCAGCACATATATGAGATCATGCCATGCACGTCAGTGCACGTGCTTGCAGCACCTGGCAGCACAACCAGCATAAGGCATGAAGACTGTTTGCACATTTGCTTGCATGCGGGTGTGTGCAGCTGTGCACCCACCGTGGCTTCCTGCTCCCATCTCACGTATGCTGGCATCTGCGGCACTGGTGGGTACCTGAGTAACCCTGCTGCATTGGCAGCAGCTGCTGCTGCTGCAAATGGTGTGGGTGCAGGTGGAGCGGACGGAGCTTGCGGCGACAGCTCCTGATATGCCAGTGGGTTTTCCTGGATGGTGTCCCACGTGGCGTTGGGTATGGACACATTGGCTGACGCTGCACCCGGTACCATGCGCCGCCCTGTGCGTGATCAGCAGCAGGAGCACCATGCCGCGGTTGGATCATGGATCTGGAACGAGCGTGGCATGCAAACCCCCATGGCATGCAAAGTACCATGGTCCCAAGGGCCCAGCATCGGGTTAGTGCTTAAAAATGCGCATGCCCAGTACAACCCTACCCTTTCTGGGCGATAGCCCGCTGTAGGCTCGCTCCATGCCCACTTCCATGCGTCCTGCCACTGTTAAGTCGCGAGCACGTTCAGCGTGCTACGCCATCGGTCTTATGTTGTTTTGGCTATCTGTTGTCGGAGTCATATGTCGGGTTGTGTCGCCCTGCTACATCCAGACACGAAGGTCAACTCTATAACAATGAATGCATCTTCATGAATCTGATCTTTAAAGCTGAGCAGGGCTGGTAAAGTTGCACTTTGATTTCACTAGAACAGGTCAGGTTTGACTTTGGGCGTCCAGTGTGCATCCATGTTGACTGCAGCCACCATTGCGTCTTTGCTGCGCAAATCTGCTCTGGTCAAAGTTCTGGTCAACACTCTCATGGGTAACGAAAAGCGAATCCAAGCCACATAAGGCAAAGTTTGCAGCATTTGTGATTATGTGTTCCTTGCATTGAAAATCCAAGACATCTTGCCCCCTGGTCCGTCCAACTCCGGCAATCCTGTCAATCAGACCTCAGTTGGGTTTGAGCACAGCCCCAAATCGGCTGACAGCTTCCTGGGTGATCTCCGCGCACATGGGTGTCAAGTCTGCAAGGAGCGCAGGGCAGGGCAACGAGGATCTTCACACTTCAGCCGTTCAGTACCAGCCAAGGGATGCTGCCCCAAGACCAGGTAATGCAACCGCACCCTCCATCGTCATCATGTCATTGGCGCCAATCCACATCACGCCGTCTGCATCGTCAGACGCCTTGGGCTCTGGGCTCTTGTCATCCACCAGGGCCGCCACCTGCAGGTGGGTGCGCCGGCTAAGCTTGGCCATACTTGCAGCCCGAACGCTGGCGCAGGCTGTTGAGGTTGACACGCGCCAGCTGCACAAAAGCACCTGTGTTGAGTACAAGCTGCAAGTGCGCTGCTGCTGAGGGATGTGCAGCTCACCTCGATGATGGCGTAGTGGAACTTGAGCTTGCCTGAAGAGTCCTTCCAAATGCTGCACATCGCAGAGCACGCGAGCCGCAGTTGTGTACGTGTGTGTAGTGCCTGATGGACACATAATGGGCCTTTGCCAAGCCCAGCGGTCCGTATCGAGTGTGTACTGCTTTGCACGTCTCCATCACGGGTTCATAAGCAAGCTATTCATTGGCATTGCACGCCTGATTGGCCGAGCATTGGCAGCCTCAACTGGCAACTATACTTGAGACATGCCATAGATGACTGCACACTGATATACGGGTGCCAATTCAACACGTATGCTTGACCTACCTGTCCACAGCTGTGAAGGCGGTGGGCTTGTTGAGCGCTGAACTGAATGCCTCAGGTGCAGACGGGTCATGCCGGATGGACACGCCTGTGCAGTACATGTGCATCAAGTCCCCCATGTCAATGATTGGCGGTGATACTAATGCTGCTCTGTACTGGTGCGGTGCTCTGTCCGCCAGCCGAAATTGCCATGGCAACCAACATTTGACAAGACCATCGGGTGGATACCACACCTGTTTCCTCCTGCACCTCACGGACTGCGCACTCTGCAATTGTTTCTCCTGCAAAACAGAAGTGCATGGCACACAACGCGAGGTGCTTGGCAGGAGTACGCTGGGTTGCAACAGGCTCATGTAAGCTGGTGATGCGGGCTAGACGTTGGTGATGCTTGCTCACGCACCCAGTTCTTGCGATCCGCCAGGAAAGCACCAGAGCCCCTTGTTTGGCTCCTTGCCCCGCTTGATCAAGAGCACTTGAGGCTGAGCTTCAGGCGATGCTGCTGGCTTGAATACCACAACACCCACGCCTGCATGGAGTGGTGGTGCATGCGCAGCAGTAGCACATCTTGGCAGGAGCACACCGTGCCGAGCACAAGCGGCAGATGCGCATGCATGCCGCACCGATGCGAGGCTCCACTGGATATGTCCTGTCGGTGCCCTGTGCCCTTACTGATCCTCTGCTGCTCATGCCTGAGTATAGCAAGGGGGTGAAGCCCTTGACATGCGCCTGCCTACACAGCCTTTGACACAAATTCAACATGATGAGTTAAATCCAAGTCGATATAGCTAGAATGAGCATGGGGGACCGTTTTTGGAGTGGTTATGAGTGATGAGACGGATTTCGTGCTGCTGCCGATCTGAGCATCGATCTGCCATCGTATATCGTAGCAGAATGCAGGTGTTTCAGCTCAGGCCCAGGGTTCAAACCCGTTCAGGTGCTGGTCGTCCTGCAAATCGACAAGTTCAAGTCCGGGCCATTGCAGCTCAAAGTGCTACGGAGGTCAAGCACAGCCTGCTCCGCGTAGTGGCAGGTCTGGACAGAGGTGCAATCGCCAATCCAGTGCAGCGAGCTGAGATTGAGCGCCATGTCGAGCTGCTTGAGGGCTCCCAGGTACGTGGTGCATGGCCTTTCAGCATATCAGCTGATGTGTAGTGTGAGCTGTGCATGCAGCGTCAGTGCTCGGGGCACGGGTACGCATGTGACCATAATGTGTGGATGCGACGCTTTGCACGCCATGCGACAGAGGACGCTGGCTGCGAGTCTCATCCCAGGCAATTCACAGCTGACATGCCCACCTGCTGCTGCTTCTCAGTACAATGCTTGCGTGCATCCTGCAGGCGGTGATCACCGAGCAGCAAACGGTGCAGGACATGCTGGAAGGTCGCTGGCAGCTGATCTACACCTCTGTGGAGACGTTCCGGTCAGGCGCACAGTGTGCTTGCTGTTGAATGGAACCAACACCGCCAGCATCAGCCTGAAGTGACAGGCAGCTGCACTGCACAGCTGCAAAACATCGGGGACTGCCTCTTGCTAACTGGGTGCACAGCTGGTGATGCAACACAACAGGTCCTCGCCATTCTTCTGGGCGTTCCAAGAGGGCCTGGTGGGCAACAGAGAAGTGGCGTCTGCAATCTTCAAGTTCACGGACTCAATCCCTGGTGCTCAGGTGGGTTGGCTGGTGTGGTGCTGCACACAGCGCCAGGGCTACACCATCAGCACACTGACACAAGTGAATGCCGTCCGGAAGCACCTGCTATGGAGTAGCACGGCATCAGGGAGCACCCTCTCAACCCTCAGAGGCTGGGTGCTGCGCTCGCTGGGCGGCTGCAGGTGGGCCAGGCATTCCAGACATTTGACTGGGACATGGGGCAGCTGGTGAGCGAGGTGGATCTGGAGGTGTTCCCTGGTGCAAAGGGCTGCGTGGTGACCACCAGCAGCGTGCGCACCAGTGTGCCCCCCACCCAGCTGCAGTGCACAATCGAGTCCACTCGCGTGGCGCGCTCAAATGTGCTGCCCTGGCTGCTGGACCCCATCAGCGTCCCAGTCAAGGTGGGTGGGCCTGTGGGCTGACAGGGCAGTGGGATGTGTGCGTGCAGCCTACCTAAGCAAGTTTGCGCCTCCTTTTGCACATGCCGATGCTGGGCTTTCAGAAACCCGTTGATTGGGGGCGTGGGCACAAGCAGCGCTGGTGCAGTGCCCGATGCCCGATGCGGCTGTTCTCCTTGCATTGCAGGATATCATTGAGGGCATCCGTGGCGCGGGCAGTACAACTGTCACAGCGGATGTCACATACATTGATGGCGACCTGCGCGTGACGCGCACCAGGCCAGATGACCAGGTCTTCATATACCGCCGTGCGTGAGCTGAGTTCTACTCAGCATTTGATACTTCCAGGTACATAAGCAGGTTGAGATGAGAGTGATGAGTGATGAGTGGAGAGGAGTGGGGGAGAGGTAACTGCCTGGGTCGCAGGGTGGCTAAGCTGCACTTTCATGAATTCATTTCCTGCTGTAATGGCTGTTCAATCAGTGTATTGTTTGCAATGGTGTGGTGTATGGCCCACGGCCATGGGTGCGACTGGCCTGTGTGTGATGCAACGTGTAAGATCGAGCAGTAAGATGTTGGATGTTCACTGCTGCTGGACAGGCACCTGCTGGCATTATGATGCATAGGCGCACACTCGTTGGCCACATCCTTTGACAGTCATTGACCCATGAGAGGCACAGGTGCACACACAGCCGCAGGGTGATGCACAAATTGGCGTGCAGGTCTGCCAGAGGCTGTTCGCCCCGCACCTCAACATGGGCACACTTGCCACCAGCCGCACAGCTTGTGAGCAAGGCTCATGCACAGAACCTTGCTGCTTGCGCGCCCCAGCCTCCGCACGAGGCTCTCACAAGTGCCACATGCTGAACCCTAACCCCTATACCCCACACATCGCAACAGGCGCGCGCATCATTGATTTACCAATGCCACGCTTGTTCTTCCACGCACAATCACAAGCCAAGATGATAAGTCAGGCCCGTTTGTATGGGCCGTGCCGTCAAGCATCGTGTGGAGGGGCTTCAACTAGTCAGGTCGCCTTGCTACCAAGTGTGCCCCGACGTCAAGCAGGCGCTGCATGCCACCGCCAGACAATTCTCCCCAGCAAACAATCAACAGCAAATGCCCGTATGCGCACGTTAGCATCGGCAGCCACGCATGACGTCGACCTATCAGTTCTGGAGGAGTCTGCGCGCAGGGATGAGACGCTGCAGGCGAGTTTAGCCATTTGGACCAGGCGATTTCATCGTTGCGCTGCAGGCAAACAATTCACGTTGCATGGTTGGGCTGGCCTCTGTGCTGAGGCATGCATGGGGCCTTGCATGCTTTGACGCTGACATACATGGGTAGAGCACATGCGCCAATGCATGCAGGCACCAGCCAGAGCACGCCAGCAACAATCCTGCACGCTCCTGTGGCTTCGTCGGCAATCAGCGCATGGTGACCTGACATGCTTGCATGACTTGACGTGTTGCGCACAGGTGCACATGGTGCAATGGTACCCGGGCCACATTGCGCGTGCAGAGCGGCAGCTAAAGGAGCAGCTGAAGATGGTGGACGTGGTGCTGGAAGTCCGTGATGCTCGCATCCCTATTGCCACCAACCACCCCCAGGTGCCCCAATGGGTAGGGTCACGCACACGCCTGCTGATCATGAACAGGCAGGATATGATCTCCAAGGCAGACAAGCAGGCGTGGTCAGCCCATTTCAAGGCAACCAACCAGCGCGTGTATTGGACAGATGGGAAGCTTGGGGATGGCAGCCCTCGTGTCAAGGAGGCGCTGCAGAAAGTGAGCGATGAAATCAACGTGAAGCGGCAGGCGCGCGGCTTGCAACCGCGCGCCGTGCGCGCGTGCGTCATCGGCTTCCCAAACATCGGCAAGTCAGCCCTCATCAACCGCCTGATCGGCCGCAAGGCAGTGGCCAGCGCTCCCAAGCCTGGAGTCACGCGTATGCTGCAGTGGGTAAGGCTGGCAGGGACGCTGGACCTGCTAGACGCGCCTGGAGTCATCCCAGCCTCCTTCAATGACCAGGTGGCAGCTCAGCGCCTGGCCATCTGCAACGACATCGGCGAGGCAGCCTACCTGGATTCCATGATTGCTGCAGCGTTCGTGGTGCGCTGCAAGCTGCTACCTGACGCGCCCGCACTCATTGCCAAGCTGCGGCAGCGCTATGGTGCAGACCCCCTGGCCGGCTCAGCCGAGGACTTTGTGCATGCTGTGGCTGACAAGCTCTTCTTCGGGGATGCTGAGAAGGCAGGGGCACGCATCCTGAAGGATTACCGCACGGGCTTCCTGGGCGCGTTTGCTTTGGAGCGGCCAGAGGACATCCTGAAAAAGGCTGCTCGTGAGGCGGCTGCAGTGGCTGCGGCTAAGGCCAAGGAGGAGGCACGGCAGGAGAGCCGGCAGCAGTTTGCGGGGGAGCAGTAGTAGGATGGATGCGTGGTTGGACAGGATATTCATGGACATGTTCGCGCTATGCCAGCGTCAACTGTGCATGACTAGTGCAGCGTCGCGGGCAGCGCCGCACTTGTGTGTAAAGCGCGGTCTGACACGTTACACTTGTGTGTGCAGACAGCGTGCCATGCAAGGTTTGTTGCCCCTATTCATGAAGGTGGATTGTGCTGCAGCAGCACATGCCGATGGGCACCTGTGGGTTCGTCCAGCTAAACTAAAAAACACTGCCGCGGCTACCACCACTGGCAAAATGCATGGAAATAAAATGTTCAGATGAGAAATAAGGTGTGCATTGCATGCAGCCTGTGCACGAGAAGTAGTGGCCGCCCAACGCGTGCCCCACAATGCCCTGCATCAACGCCCCAGCCGCCACAGCGACGCGCGTGCACAATGCACGGCGCCTGTATCAAGGGGACGGACACCAACTCATGCAGCCCGCATGCATTCCAGAAGCAGCCTTGAGGAGGTACAACCACCTTGCAGGCTACTTATCACGACCCAGTCCGAACAATGAACGCCTGCTGCTGCAGATCAAACACAGCCCCCCTGATGACCCGCTGCAACAGCTCCGGTGCCAGCCGCGCTGCTGCCTGAACCTCGCCTGGCACCAGGCATGCTGCTTCTGCTGTGCCTAACCCACCCAGCCGTGTCCCTCCCTCGCCGCCTTGGCTGCTGCCAGCATCCCAGCAGTTGAAGTTCAGGCAGTGATCGTATGTGAACGCCTCAACGTGGAACTCTGGCCCTGAGTCATGGCCGCCACTGCAGCTGTCCTGCAGGGCTGTGCACATCCGCGTGAGGGCCCAGGGAGTGACCGGTCCCGCCACCTCAAGCACATGCTGCGTCCCAGCCTCCCCTGAGGCAGAGCCGCACAACAAGCTGACACGTTTTACCTGCAGCCGGTGCATGGCCGCGCCCTCGAAAGGCACAGGCGACAGCAGCTGCGGTACGTCTGACACAGCATCCCCGACAACTGTCGCTTCAAAGCCTGTCTCTGACATGAGGTAGTCGAACAGCATGTGCACCGCCTGGGGCCCTTGGAACACGAGCAGCGACTGTGGGCTTCCATCACGCACGGACGCCGCAGCCGCTCGCAGCTGTGCTGCCTGTAAGTTGCCATCTTCCTCCCCTAGTGATGCGGCAGCCCCACCCTTGGTAGCCCCTGCTGCCCGGCTGGAGGAGGATGGTACCAGGGGCATGCTGAACTCCAGGCCGCCCGCTGCCATACGTGAGCGCAGTAGTTTCGTGGAGCTTGACACGAGCGCCTGGGGTGCGGGTGCGCCACACACGCCAGCCGCCGTGAACACGATGGTTGAGGGATACTTGACGCCCTGCAGTGCATACAGGCACAATGGCACACACGCAGACGTGTTGGGACAATGCAGCTTGGCCATGCACTGGTGGAAGAGCAAGCCCATCATCTGTGCAGGTGAGTGCTGGGCTTGGCTTTTAAGGCCAGGTGAAAACCCTGATGGAAACTCACCTCTGGGCTGCACAGGTACAGCGCCGTGCTGTTCCCATGCCTCACTGCCATGTATGCGCTCGCAAACGCCTGGCGCCACGCATCCAGCCGCTGTCCAAGAAACTTGGACTTGGTCTTGACACCAGACAGGGAGCTGATCATGTCGGTATCCCAGCTGGCCTCTGGGTGCTGCCATGACACGAGCGCAGCCTGCCACTTTTCCTGCACCGGGTGAAACAAGGCAAGTTGAAGCAGGGCCCGCTCAGCAGGCAGCAAAAGCGCAGGCGCAGGTCAGGAGCGTGCTGGTCAGCTGCAAGACAAGCCTGCAGCATGTCGCGAGGTGCGCGCACCAACCTCGGGGGTCAGAACGTCCCAATGCCCATCCAGCGCGCCTTTCTGTGCTTGCAATACTGCGAACAAGGGACCAGCCACATCCAGACAGCCAGCCGTGTGATGTTGGACGCTATGCAATATATGTCATATCACAGTTGCTGTATTCACATGTAGCATTGGCTGGCGTGAAAAGGTCCCCCCCCTTCCCTCCCTCCCTTCCTTTCCTCCCCAGCTCACATTGCTTGAAAGGTACGCGCGTCGCCGATGCGTAGCACCCAAACTTGTAACGTGACAGGAAACGGACGGACCGCTTCAAGCACCAGTCGTATGGAATGCATCGCCCAGCTCTGAACTCTCGCGCAGCTGGCTGCACCCCTGATGTGGAGGCCACTGGCTGCATGCCTGCCTGCTCTGCGGCCCGGGGCTGAGCTGCAAAGGTCATGGACAGCAAGTTTGCCTTCTGGGCTGCCAAGGCCTGCGGGCAGGCATTTGCACAGCAGCGTTCCTTGCGTCCTGCAGCAAAAGGAGGGCACTGATTCAAGTGGCCAGCAACCCAAAGGACAGGCATGAGAAGCACTGGCATACCCTGTTGCACAACGCTTCCCAAACCCGGAGGGCCCGTACAGCTGCACACCTGTGTGTTCTGGGCTGCCTGATGTGGAGCATCCACGTTTTTAACGACGTCGGTGAACGTGGTCAAGGCAGCGGCCAGCTTGCTTCCCTGGCCCTGGGATGCTGGCGCCCTGCACATGGCAGGCAGCACATGATGCGCTCCCATTATCCCACCTTCCAAGATAGGTATGCTGAGCAGCGCTGCCGTGGTATGCAGCCTGCTTCCAATCAATGTGGTATGCCAGCATGCCACAGCAGCATACCAGCCTGCTTTCAAAGCCACTCACCCA
This sequence comes from Chlamydomonas applanata, assembly GCA_001662365.1. NCBI lineage: Eukaryota > Viridiplantae > Chlorophyta > Chlorophyceae > Chlamydomonadales > Chlamydomonadaceae > Chlamydomonas > Chlamydomonas applanata. The sequence continues at coordinate 14,981 of BDCZ01000185.1, read as the reverse complement.
GCTGATGCATTGGGCTGGCCACGAAAGAATGTGTTGAAGTTGGAGAAGTCACTGGGTAGCCTGCAAAAGTTGTTTGCAGTATAGCACGCAGTGCGTGACATGCCTTGTCCTTCGCACTGGCTTGGCATGCATGATCATCTTTGATACCGGCTCTTGACGCACAGTATGCACTCGACTGGTCAACTCTGTCCACCCGCACTCACTGTGCTGATGTTGCAATGCTTGTTGGCCTGCCCAGAAGCTCGTTTACTGCTGCTGACCCCACACCATCTGCCTTAGCACGCTTCGCACTGTCTCCAGCAGCCTGCATGTGACGTGTGCATGCGGCCAGCGTGACAACATGCATAATGCATGCACCTACTGCAGCCTGGTTCGCCAGCACTCGGCCCTAAATTGAGCAGTATTGCTGTAGGATTTTGCTCACCTCACTGCTAGGCCTTTTCCGCTGACTGGGGCCTCCTGTGGGCTTGACCACAGGGTACGTGGCGTTTATCGGCATACACCCAGCCGCACTACCAGCTATATGGCTGGTGGTCTGAATGCTGCGTAGCACTCGAGGATCTTGCATTGCGGGCTTTGACTATAAGTTCGGTTGCAGGATCAGGAAGTCTACCGCCGTCTCCATAATTAATAGAACGAATAAGTTTGGTAATCACTCATTGCCTTCCAAGGCTGCCCGCTTATGGAAAACTGTCTACAGCTGTCTAAAACTCAGTCCATCACGAGCACACCGATCGCACAGTTAAAACATATATGTAATGCTTCAAAGATGAGTTGTCGTCGCGCCTATGTCCCCCCCACACTCATCCCTCTAAAAATTGAAGAGCATTGAATGCTCGCATTGAAAGCTTCAAACTTGATGATAATCGTCCATTCGAGCTGCAATGGTGGCTCTTTGTAGGCAGCAGCCGTTTGGGTGATCCAGCAGTCGAGATCATCAACATGTCGTTGACGCAGGATATTGTAGTTTGGCGCTTTGCGGGTGCCGCAACATGGCACGCTGTTATATTCCTGCTGATAGCATGCCCATTGTGGGGCCTGGCCTGGCCTGGCAGCAGCTGGGCATTAATGCGCGATGGCGTCAGCTGGGCGGGTATCAGCTTATATCCCTTCTTTTATGCACTTCAAGTCTGCGTCCTGTTCGCACATCGCATGGTGCTGTCTGCGAGTGAAGCAGCCCCAATCCATGTTCCGCGACTGGGTCTACACGGGCGTTCGTGGCCAGCAGCTTTGCTGTCGCGAGTGTTGCTGCGAGGGCGCAAGATGCAAGACCTGATTGGTGTGGGCGCCCTACTGGGGGCTGCATGCTTTTGTGCGACTACGTTCCTGTATGCCTATCCCAAGCTGCTGGGCAGCCCAGCCACACTGGTTTTCAGCTCACGCTATGGCGTGGTCCTGGGCCTGATGTATGCTGTCCAGCATCTGGCTAGGTGCGCATGATGTCGGGGGCGGGGGAGGGGGGGTCTAGTAGGCGGGGCCTCGCAGGTGTTGCGGCCCTCATACAGCTTGCATGAAGGTACAGCATGGGCGAACTGCTACACCGCTGCCACAGGCAGACCCTGCTGAACATGTTACATTGTGCTGGAGCAGCTGTAGAATGCCTCAACCCCAGATAAAAAAAACCGTGTTTGTGTAATGCAATGACCTGTTTGGTGCAGGTGCCGCGATGTGCTCGCCTACCCCACAATCCAACGCCACAGATACTTCCGCCTGCGCCAGCAGCTGCCGCAGGGTGGGTGCTGTACGTGTTTAGGATGGCTGCTTGTCGTCATGCTTGCATACCATCTGTACCACAGCTGCTGTGTCTGCCTGCCTGGCACGCTCATACCTTTGTACAGTCTGGCCCCATCCCAGACACCCATCCCCTGCTCACACTGCACGCCCGCTCCAACCTGTGCTACGCCCTGCAGTGCTGGCGGCCGCTGCACGCATCTCAGCCGCTGCGTTTGCCATCACCGCCATGCTCAGCAGAGCACTACCTGCGGGCGGGGTTACCGGGGTCGCAGCCGCACTGCACGCGGGGTCTCTGTGCGTGTTTGGCTGGCTGCTGGGCGCAGAACTGCTGCAGCTGGTGTTCACAGAGCGGCTGCGGCTGGCTTCGTTGGGTGCCAGCACAGCTGCAGCCAAAAGGCCTGCATCCCTGCGGCCAGCACTGGAGGCACTTGCCACGCCCAATGCGATGGTGCAGGTGCGGCCATTGAGCAGCAGGTTGCTGAATTCACATCGTGCGAGAATGTGTAGTATCCAACTCAACACGTGCATATGGACCCTCATACCTCGGCAAAGCTCCTTGATGCTGGAACGCCTCGCGCAAGCACAGTTTGCATCACCTGCTCGTCACAACTGCGTCTGCTCCCCTCACCTGCTCTCCTCACGACACCCGCCTCTCCTGCTCTCCTCTTTTCACGACACACAGGACCAGGTGCTGCAAGAGGTGGCTCTGGTGGTAGAGGGCGCATCACGGTACGACGCGATGTGGCGTGCCGCCGTGTTTGCGGACGAGACGGGGGCGGCAGGGTGGACACCACTGGCGGGCTTCCTTCTCGCAGAGCTGCGCGACTTTGTCGGCACGCTGGCTGCGGCCCTGCCGGCGACGGCAGGTGTGTGCACCATAGCTGTGTATAGGGGGCGCAGGGCTTGCTGAAGCTTGGCCTGTTGCTGCTGCGTGGCTGTATCAAGTTTAGATTCAACGGATGAAGAGCAGGCTGGGCTGGCAGGATGACACCTCGAGGGTTTAGTAGGGTCTTGAAACCCTAAACCCTATAGGCTGGGCTCGCAGGGTGACAGCCTGGCTGACGTAAGGGATTGTGAACGTGTGCGCACGCAGCTGATGCGCGGACCACAGCGGCGCAGGCCTCGGACAAGAGCCCTGCGCGCATGCAATGGAATGTGCTGTCGGCATCACCTACCACGGGGCTGCGCAGCGTGAGCAAGCCGCAGGACATGGCGGCGTGGGCAGTGCGCGCGCACGCACACAGGTGCGGCTTTGTACAAACCCTGAAACCCTTGCACGCGCTGCATGGTGTCAGCCCAGTGGGCACTGCATCAAGCACATGCATGCACAGCCTGGGCACTCAACATTGCACAACAACATCACATATAGAGATGCGTGCAAAGCACAATGTGTGTGCTTTGCATATTGTGTGCACGCTTCAGGGTGGGCGTGTGCATGCGTGCGCTGTCAGCGCTCACGGCGGCTTCACGTACTGAGGACCGCTATGGTGTCGTACTGCTGTGTGAGCCACTCCTCGCGGATGTGGTCATGGTACTGCTCAACTCGGCAGCAGCGCTGCAGCAGTACACGCGGCTCATGGTGCGGTACATGCTTTTCACCTGCTGGTAGCATTCTGGCTCCTTGGGGTGCCTGGCTGGAACAAGTTGAGTGTGCGTGTAACAGCATGTACAGCTGTATCGCTGAGGGTGTCCTGCAGGGACCCTGCAACCTCTGCTACTTTGCTCGCCGTGACCTGTGCTATCTTATCCGTTATCCGGCTTGTGTTGTTGTCATGGTGCAGAGCTCTATGACGTCGCGCAGCGTGGGCCCAGCTGCACGTGTGGCGCAGCGTGCCATGGACCTGGCGTCTGCGCCAGCGCACCCGTCGCTGCAGCAGGTGTGTGTGAACTCGTACAGCGGGCCCAGCCTGTGGTTGTGGCTCCCTGGCTTGATAGCTGCTAGATCGTGGCTCTCTCGTCTGGCTTGATAGCTGCTGTTGTTCCAGGCTGCGGCGTGCGCGGCCATGAGAGCTGAGTGCGTGTTGTGTGCTGGCGTGCTTGCGCGCCAGGTGGAGTTCTGCGCGTTTGCGCTCGAGGACCTCGCACGCCGCTGCATCTACAAGCTGGTGCGTGCATTTGGGCCCTCACTGGGCGGGGCCCTGAAGGAGGCGCGGCTCAAGCCGGCCTACGGCAGCCTGGCGGAGGCGAGCTCACAGCTGGTAGGGTACCTGGCGTTCAAGGAATGATCCAATGGCCCGTACAAGGAGAAGGGCCAACAGGACTGATGACAGAGGGGATAACACAGGCATGGCAGTTCAAGTGGTAACAAGCCACGAAGCCAGGCACGGGACAAACTTGTCATACTAGCAAGGTAGCTCCTAGATGCATCAGGGCTGTTGGCGTGCGAAGGGGATCGGCAAAATTCATCATCAGCGGAGAACAAGCGTTCTTAACAGTGGGGAGCTGGTAGAAAACGTTGATAGGGCTTGGCACGGGTCCAAGGGCTGTAAGAGGCCAAGCTTGTTGTATCCGCTGGCATGGCAAGGCTGCATGTTTTACTGCTGCCGTGTGCAAGGAGCCCCGCAGTCGCTAGCCATTTCGGCCCCTGCCAGGCATCAGTCGATATGGTTGTTCTGCGCCACAGTCCCGCCCGGTTACTGCTGCCCACCTGTCATGTCCTGCTTTATCCTGCTCCTGACCATGCTCGAACCCATCTTGCCGCTGATGAATCCCACTGGTATGCAGCTAGCTGCAGAAACACCACAGCCGCAGAGGCCATACATGCAGTTCCACAAGGTGCAGGTGTGCTGGGGAGCTGCAGCAATGTGCACTGCACCAGGCATGCAGATCAAAATGGAACTGTTGACCTTTGTGCAGCACTGCATACTCCTGTTATTGTGCGCAGGCTGAGGCCCTGCATGCCCAACACGACATGTGCTGATCACAATGGTCCAGTGGTGCCCATGCTCTCGCAGGCGATACGATACTACTGGTTGAATACAAGACGGAATCAAGCGTAATCATCACCAAAGATGCATTGCGTGCGCAGCTGCGAACCATTATGATGCACGGCATTTGAACGGCCCATGTCATCCTGCCCGTTTTGATGCGCAAGGCTGCCAGGCAGGATGCAGCGCGTCTTGAAATAAATCGTCCCACAGCTGAACATCAGAGCATGTGTCTCGCCTACCTTCATGGACCTTCCAGCTTCAATGCCCATGACGTTGTTCATTACAAAAGCGACGGCGCAGTTGCACTATATTTGCTGCATATGTTCTTTCTCGTTTCAGGCGCTGCACAGCTGCATATCGTAGTGTGAATGAGCTAGAAGACGAGGAAGAATGGGGCCCTACATCGGGGCAGACAACATGTACAGAGAGCCGGGGGTCATTTCTAAAATCACGTATTCTTGGGCAAACCCATTGATTATCCAGGCAAACAGGAAGCCGGACGGGGAGCAGGATCTTGTTGGCGAGCACGATGCAGAAAGATACTATCCACCACGTCTTGACGCAACAGGATGCGCATCAAGATTTGAGGCCGTCTACAACGATGGGACTGGCAGGTCCCTGTTCCGCACGCTTGTCAAGCTGCACAAACGCTACCTTGTTGTGCAAGCCCTCGTCGTGTTGGTCCTGGTGGTTGCGAGGTACGTGGAGCAGTGAGTGGTGCCAGTCCAGGGTTTTGCTCTGCGCATGCTGGTAATGGACGGGCCACCCAGGCCTGCCGCCGCTGCTGCTTAATGCACATGATGACCTGCACACACACTGCAGGCTCGTGTCCACTGTTTTGCTGCGCGAGTTCCTGCACTGGTTGACAGCTGGGGACAGCAGTGTATGGCACGGCGTGGGGCTCGCCTTTGCATTGGGCGCCTCTGCGCTCGTCCAGACAATCATGAACCACCAGCAGCCTTGGTACGGCCAGCTGATGGCAGTAGAGGCACGCAATAGTGTGACAGCCACTGTGCATGCTAAGTCGCTACAGCTCAACGCGACGTCTGTCAGTCATGTGTCACCAGGTTTCATCGTGAACCTCGTCGCAAACGACGTGCGCTCCTTTGATGAAGCCTCGTACATGTGGTGCGTAGCTGCATGCGTACCCCCAGACCAGCAGGGTGGGCAGGGCTGGGTTTGGCTGCAGTATGCATCAGCGACGTCTGCGCGTTAGTGGAATCTCACACGTGGTCACTGAGACTGTGCAAACCAGCCATGGCAGCATTGACGCCGTGGACCGCGCTTCTCATGTCATGGCCACACCAGTGCAGTGCATGCATACACCAGCATATAACCCTCATACCCCTGGGCATCACAAACCCTGCCATTACAATTGTTTGTTGGCTGGCCCTGTCCACTGCAGGATGTTCCTGTGGGCAGGCCCGTTAGAGCTCTTGGCCGTGCTGGTCATGGTGGCCCTACAGTTGGGATGGATTCCTGCACTGGCCGGCATCTCAGCCACTGTCGCATTGATTCCCATCCAGGCAAGTGATACCGAACAAGCATAAAGTTGGGTAGGGTTTTGAGTGAGTTTGGAGGGGCCCGTAACAGGCATGAACTAGGTGTGAGGGCGAGCAGTGTGTGAAACCTGAGTAGAGACAGCACGTGGGCGCTGCTTGATGGGTCCCCTGCATGCCGGGCTGTGCATGGCTTGGAGGCGCTTGGTTGGTCCTGCTGTGCACTGATGTCTTCCACCTGGCCTTTCACCGCATGTGTATGCAGTCAGCGCTCGTGCGTCCAATCGCCGCCATCCGCCGCGCGACCGCTGTACGCACCGACGAACGTGTACGGCTCATGTCTGAGGCGATCCAGGTGCTGGGCCCTGCCACTGATACTAATAATAGTAGCACGGCGTGTCACAGATGTGTCTGCCACTGATAGCCACCGGCCATTTGTGTTGTGTTTTGCCACTGTTGGCCACTGCACTGTTAGGTACTGTTACGTGTTCGGTTGTTTTTGCTACTTTGCTTGGTTCACCGTGCACACGGGTGCCTGCACCATGCACACGGGGATGCATGCTGGGACGCTCCATGCTTGCATGCTGCAGCGTGTGCGGGTGGGTGCGTACATTATGTCACATGCCGCATTGGTCACTCCATGGCATCGGCATGCCTGCAACTGCACCGACCCTCTGCTCAATGTCACTGTTAAGGTCACCCGGTGTTCTGTCCGGCTGCCTGACCTGAGCTACAGGGTGCGCTGGCATGCAAGATGTTGGGTTGGGAGGACCCCCTTGCGGAGCAGGTCAAGCACCTGCGCAACAATGAGACCTCCCAGGTGGGTGGCTTCAGCCAGCTAATGATGCATCTAATGATAGCTAATAGCCAGCTAAGGATACAGCTAATGATACAACCTGGTGGTGGTGGTTGCTTCCTGGGTTGGTGGTGGTGCACTTACAGTATCTGTGGCGAGCTGTGTGATCTCTATCTTCACAGAAGATCACAGAGTAGATCAGGTGCAACCTTGACACGGCATTTCTCAAGTGACTGCTTGCCAAAGCTGGCCGCAAAGGCTGCAAACCTAATGTGGAACCTGCTTGCGACCTCACACGTTATTGCTTGTGGTGCACGCCTCCACACATCTGCAGTCTGCTTGTGTGTCTCCTGAGTACAGCTAATAGTAATAATAATAGTCATAATAATCATAATAATAATAATAATCACAACAATAATAATAATAATAATAATAATAATATTCATAATAATAATAATCATAATAATCATAATAATAATTATAATAATCATAATAATCATAATAATGATAATAATAATAATAATCATAATAATAATAATAATAATAATCACAATAATAATAATAATCATAATAATAATAATCATAATAATCATAATAATAATAATAATCATAATAATCATCATAATAATCATAATAATCATAATAATGATAATGATCACCATAATAATAATAATATAATAATAATAATAATAATAATCATGATAATCATAATAATGATAATGATAATAATAATAATAATGATAATCATAATAATGATAATGATAATAATAATAATTATAATAATAATAATAATAATAGTAATAATAATAATAATCATAATAATTATAATCATAATAATAATAATCTCATGGGGGGGGCGGTTGGTGCATGGGTTTGCATGGGCACAGCTCCTGAGCCCGGGCAGGAGACAGGCTGAGACTCGGAGGCCACGCCATACAGGCGTCGTTCTTTCGAGGGAAAAAAACCTCAGCCTGTCTCCTGCCCGGGTTCGGGAGATCCAAGTAGCCAACTGCCAACCGAACTTTTAGTCTGGCTCCCACATGCGGACCCTGCAAGACCTGATACCCGATGAACTAGTAGTAGATTTATATGTCTCGAAGTCTGTATACTCGGATTTGGCACTGCTGTGCATACCAGGGTCAAAGGTTGACTTTTTCAGGTCACATGTTTGGGTGTCACAAAGACGCAAAGACGCGCGCACGCCGCTCTTGAGCGGCGAGAATATGTCATGAAGGCTAAATGCACGCGGTCAAGCGCGCTGTACACCGGCTCTGGTGGGCCCCAGCCATGTCCCCATGTGAGGCGCATGACCCAGCCAAGCCCTCAGCAGGCCCCCACCCTGCCCCAGCCACCCCCAC
>BDCZ01000184.1:104004-114529 GCA_001662365.1 Chlamydomonas applanata | reverse complement strand
AACCCCCCCCCCCCCCCCCCCGAGGACAGAATAAGTATTGCTAAAGCAGATGACACAATTCACGGCTGCAGATGGATTCCAAGCAAATAAGAATTTGGCAACAGCTTGGTGCAGACACATCTGTGACACGCCGTGTTATTGATATTATCAACAGCTTGGTGCATGCGAAGTAGTCGGGCCTGTAAGGCTGTGACACGTGGCATCATGATGTGCTCTGCACATGGCTGGGTCCCAGCAGCGCATTGCGTGTTGCAGGGTTACTGTGGCATACAAAGCGTCTCAAACCACCGTACCGTCCGATGCGTTAGGGATCCTCGCCATACTTTTCCAGTAATGAGTGTACGCATGTGCATGCCAGGGACCAACAGCCTGGCAGTACCCTCAACGCTGCATACAAACTCCCTTGCACCCACGCTGACTAGTCGTGCATCTCGCTGGCATAGCATCGACAGAGCTCGGCAAGGCTTGCTGAACCCTGCGACTGAGCCCTAAACCCTCAATAAAAAATTTGATGCCATCATCTTGCACATCATATGCCACGGGGTGCGGCCTAGAAAGGAGTGCAAAGATACATCAGAGCAGCTGCACGCACACTGGCATTGAGCCAAGTGATGCATCACCACCGCCTGAGCCCTTGCCCTGCCTACAGCTGGCCTGGGACCATGCGATAGAATGGTTTACACGCCGCTGTGTAGAGTGCACCAAACTCCTCGCACAGAAAGACCATGAGGTCACGTTGGTGGGGTTCTAGCTGGCGGATGACTACGCTATTGTTGCACCTGCAGGGGCGGAAAAAGAGTGAAAGTTTCAGCACCATGGCCCCCCCACATACCGCACCCCATGCAGGTACATGGAACCTCCACAACTAGCAGAAGTTGTGCCTGTATCATCTTGTATCATGTGCTGTCTCCTGAACCACAAGTGGCTGCCAGTCAGGCCTGCCACTCAATGCCCCAGACACTCACGCAAGGTCATGGGTGTGGGTTGAGGTGTCCTTGTGCAGACCCAGCAGCAGCTGCAAGACCTTCCCCTCATCTGAGATCCTGCTGACGTGTGTGTGCAGCTGATCTCTGTAACTGTTCCTCATCCGAAAGCCTGCATACATGCGTGTGCAAGGCGCAGGGTGTGCGTGCCGCAGCTCCACAAACAGGGCCCCGCCGGCATCAAGCGCTCACACCTGCCGTGAGTGCCCTGAGCATGGACTCCAAATTGTGCATGCTGAGGGCATGCATGGCACGCGGCTGGCTCATGCAGCGCTCATGCAACGATTCAGCGCTGCACCCCATGTTTGCACGCCCTCCTCCCGCCAGTGCAGCTTGCTGGTGCAGTACTGTCATGACATGCAGCGCCCTGGCTCGGCATCACTGTTTGCGATGGGGTGGGCATTCGGGCCGTGCTAGCAACCTTTGACCGGCGTGCGCAATCACCCCGTCTTCTCTCCGAATTTCTTCAAGATGTCCGGGCAATGCTTCAGCATCACCCCATATACTTGCTCCCGTGTCACCACAAGCCAATCCCCGGCTGCAACCTGAGCAGCTCTCAGCAAACCCTGCGTGACAGACAGGAAAGCGCGCACATGCCCAGTTGCCCATGCGCCGTGAAAGCATGGTGCGGCTGATGCCTGGGCATGCAGCCTCACCATGAATGCATAAGGGTGGCGAGAAGGCGCACACATTAGTTGATCAGTACTTCAAAATTGACGTGTTCATCAATCCACAAGCCAGGCAGCGCTGCCCAGCAAGTACCACTGCACTGAACCTCTCTGCGGGCGCTGTGCATTGGTAGCCAGCCATGCGCCTCCAGCACCTGCAGCACTAGCAGCCCACGTCCTGCTGTGGAGGCCCAGTGCATCCCTTGCTGCTCCTTACTTTCCAGCAAGCCTGTCCTTGAACGCCAGCTCCTGGTCCTTGGCATCAAGCAAATGCTGGTAGCGTTCACTCTCTGCTGATCCACTTGGTGTGAGTGCAGTGAAGGGGCTGCCCATACAGCATAAGCAGTCACCTGATGAATGCATGGCATGCGCACCAAACCCTAGTGACATGGACACGGGCTGCGTTCAAGAAAAGCAGAGCCGTATCGCACCATCATACTGCTGATTCTTACCTTGCTTGTAGGCCATGGCGCTGGCACATGGTTATGATATGGCGTCCTAAAACAGTGATGCAGCAGATTCTCGATAACGTTTCCAGCGTCACGTCTCAGGGCCTCTGCATCCAGCCACAAATCTGTACTTAAATTCTTGCTGCAACCCCAAACCGCCAAACCGCCAAACCGCCAAACCCTACCTCTCAGATCACATCCCTCAAACCCCTCCCGTATGCCACCCTTGTCAGTAACTAACGAACAAGGGGCCAAGGGCTCACGACTGTTCTGTGGTGTTTTCAGGTGGGCGAGCATTACCGGGCACGCAGCAGCTGCTGCTAGCCTGATACAGCGGTTCACAAGACTAGAGCTATGTCACGAGCTTGATGTGTTGAGCTAGTCTGCATGACATGCCAGCAGGCCTGCTCCATGTTCTCTGCCAACCTGCATGTGAGTACTGCTGCACCGCCCTTTCGCATGCAGTGCCCTCTTGCGCTTCAGCGTAGCACAAGTACGCGTGCTACTAACAGCATTATGCTGCAGCTGGACCGTGCTGACCTCGCATGCCGCTTTGCATGCAGTCATACAAGCAGCACGTCACAGGGGCAGTGTGCCAAGGCAGTGCGTGAGGCTCTAGAGCACGCTTTCAGAGTCCGGCTGGAGCGTCAGAACAGTGCTAAGAGCTATGGGCACAGCCTGGTCAATGCTGGGTGGCAAAGCCTTGGTCAAACCACACACTTCCAGCATGGGGATGTGCTGATTTTTGACGCGGTGGAGGGTCATCCACATGGCCATATGCAGCTGTACTGCGCCCCTCCTGATGGGCCAGCTTTTTGGGTGTCTGATTTCAAGCAAAGAACCATTTACCCAGCTGCCGCATATGCTCAGCGAGGCGCACGTTACACCGTATGCAGGCATCCGAATCCAGTGGTGGTGGTGGATGATGACATCGCTTATGCCTGACCTTCATGTTTTTCGTTCAAATGATTCACTGATGATGGCCTACCCTGCGGCAGGGAGTAACCACAGTGAGAGCTAGTCCCCTTGCATGTGCAGTCATGAGTGCTGCCTGCTCCTGCAACACCCAGCGGCACTACTGAGAGGCTTACATACGTTGAACACTGCACAGCTGCTGCCTGATAGTTCTCCTCGCCTACCTGAACCTATCCCTCTGGGTTTCACCCAGTGCTTCTGGAGAAGTCAGGGGCGCACACCTCCGCAGAAGCCATTCACAGCAGCAGCTGCCCAGGGCTGCGTGTGGCTGTCGCCAGCAGGGCGCCACGTGCGGCCCTGAGCCGTTCAACTTCTTCCATGCATGCATCCAGCTCAGCGCGCTCAGCTGCGTCCCGTGTGTCAGCCGCTGCCTGAGCTGCGTCCTCCCGCGCCCGCGCCTCACGCACCTGCGTCCACAACCACACACACACAGGCAGCCTGAGCACCCTTGCTTGACCATGTACCCTAATGACTGCAGCCTTGAACTTGAACCCTGGGCCCTGCACCCTGGACCCTGACCCCTGAGCCACATGGACAAATTGACCCTGAGCTGCGCGCGGCCTGGCCGAGTGAACTGCGGCAATGCTGTGTATAATTTGACATGTCATTTGACCACGACAATCAGTGGGCGGGTGGCGGGTGGCAGGCGGCAGGAGGCAGGAGCGTGCCCTGTGGCCACAGGCCAGGCTTGCAGTCCTGCCAGACTGATGAGTTGTTGCAGGGCTCTGCAGCCTACCAGCCCAAGGGTGATGGTGTGAACTTGGGACAAGGATGCAGGGAGGGGAGCTGCACCTGTGGGGGTAGGTCGGTGTAGTCCTTGGGGCCGTCGTCCCATGCGACACCCGCATGGCGGCGCAGCAGCCGCGGCCACCAGCACTGCGCGCCGTGCCACGTGCTGCATAGATTGCAGCCGACAGGTCAAGTGCCAACAACACAGCATGGGTACCAGCAGCCCCTCGGAGCTCACATGAAACAGGACGCGGTTGTTGTAAGCACCTTATGAACACCAAACAGCAGGCACTATTGTCCGAACATAAGTTGCTGTGGCAGCCATGAGTCGACACCCCAGGAACCAGTTCTAACTGCTCCAACGCCACCCCCGCAACCCGCCAGCCCACCACCACTACCACCACCACCACCAGCCCCTGCACTCACCCAGTGGCCAGAGCCTCAAGATTCATCTTGGCTAGCTGGATGACCAGCTGCCGGCTGCCACCCCTTGCTGCTGCACCACTCAGAGGGCCCACCGCAGAGGCCCCCACTGCCCCAAACCCTGCTTTGATCACAGGCCCTGGGGAAGCGCCAACTGCATTTGCGTCCGGCAGCGCCAGTAGCAGCTCAGCAGCAGCTGAACAGCTCTCACTGCCCACGCCCCCAGCCACCATCTCCTCATCTGACTGCTCCAGCCACCACGTGCACTGGCCAGGGCACACATGGCGCTCCAGCTTGCCGCCCAGCAGCACACGGCCTGAGCCGCGCAGCATGACAGTCTGCAGGGGCATGCAAACACGTATGGGTGGCCGGCCGGCACGCAGTGACCGCTGCATAAGGCACCATGGTGCCATACCTGGCTGCCTAAAGCGCACGCAGCCATGCAAGGGCACCATCCAGCACATGGCTGGCCACCTCAGCATTGCAAATCATGCGCCCGCCTGCAACCCACCAGGCGGCGCGGCTGGATGTCGACGTGCAGGTGCGCCGCACGTGTGCCTGGTGGGAGGCCAACCACCACCACAACTACCTCTGCTGCACTCTGCCTCCATCTGCATTGCTCACCAGCGGGCTGGATCCACACCTGAGATGCATGTGAGAAGCGCCGGGTGAGGCCTTTGAAGTCAGAAGAATTGCCATACTGTAGTGCAGGTCCTAAATCCTAACAGGTTTGCGGCAACGTCACATCCGCGCCAAGCAGATAGAGATGCATGGTGTAGCTTGACAGGCATGGTGCGCTGTTGTCAGTTATGGTAAGGGGCGTCAGCATGGTGCGTGCATGCACGTAAACAGGCACACGGTGCATCAGATCAGTGTGTACAGCACAACAGACAGTGTGCCGGCCTTTCATCCTGTGGGATCCACCTATCAAAGCCTCCTCTAAACCCTTTCCCAACCCCTTTTCTGACTACCCCCCTTTGCTACAGGGCCCTTCTTCCAACTCTTCTTCACCAGCACCATCACGCCTTCACGCAGCTAGACTGCGTTGCTGTAGTCAATCCCCCTTCATATACCTCCCTTTCAGGGGCCCCACCGACCTGCTGGTCCTCTGGAGGCAGCTGCCCTTCGTCATGAAACACGCGTGCGAGCGCGAACGGGTGCTTGGGTTGGCGCTCCGCCCGCCGTCCCCGTCCGTCCACCACTGCATATCCTGCGTACGGGGTTGCCAGCTGGCCGGGTGCTGGGGCACGGGGCGCTACTGCCAGGTGTGCTTCCGCTGCTGGCGGGACCCCAGGGCACATCAGCGCAGTGCACGGGGCTGGGTTGGAGATGTCCATGGGGGTGCCGCTGTTGAGACTGGTTGTGTTGTTGGTGGCAAGTGCGCTTAGGGTGTGAGGCAGCAGGGGGCTTGGTGGCTGAGCCACGGCTGGGGCAGTTGTATTGCTACTGGCGAGGGGCGCCACAGTGAACAGGGCGGATGGGATGGGGCTCGGAAGAGGAGCACTAGGTGGCCACACTGCAGCGGTGGTGGCAGCGGCTACGGCCGGCGTCGCTGCCACTGGTGCTGCTGCTGCTGCTGCTGCTGCTGTTGCTGGTGCTGTCACAACCACCCCCGAGCTACCATCTTCAGCCACGCCACACCCCGTGCAGCCAGTGCTCACCTGTGACAGTGCACCAGGTGTGGCCACCAGAGCTGCGCGCACCCATTCAATGAAGTCTGCAGTACATGGCTCAGTTGGCGGTACAGTACTGGCCCCCGTTGCTGCCTTCACCGCAGCCCATGTGACATGTGCACGCATGGACACCATGAGGGGGTCCCCTGCACAGCGGCCTCCAGCCACCCGCTCGACTTGAACCACTGCACGCACGCCTGAGGCGGGCACACCAGTGCTGTTGTGCGCGCCTGTGGTGTGCACGTGCTGCTCCAGCGCTGTGGCGACTGCGTGGGTGAGCGCACGGCGGGCGGATGATGCGAAGGCGCGCGCGTACATGCCTGGGATGGCCAGGGTGCACGCAACCTGCCACTTGTGCTCCTGCAGCTGTTCATGTGGCTCCTGCTGCTGCATCTGTTGCTGCTGCTGCTGCTGCTGCTGCTGCTGCTGCTGCTGCTGCGGCGGCGGCGGCGGCGGCGGCTGTGGCTGTGGCTGTGGCTGTGGCTGTGGCTGTGGCTGTGGCTGCTGCTGTTGCGGCGGCAGTAGCTTGTTAGCAGCATGCAGCCCTGCATTGCTGGCCGATGAGCCAGTTACGACTGCGGCAGGAACAGACTCAGCAGCTCCATCAATATCAACACTGGTGGTGGCTCGGTCTAGCAGTGCTGCCACATGTGTGCGGGCGGTGCGCCGGGCTGCGAGAAGTGCATCACCGCCCATCAACAGTGCAGGGGGCGAGCACAGCGCCGCCGCATAGCCTGCACCTTGTGGGGCCAGCTCAGCTGCAATCGCGAGCGCCAGCAACGCGCGTGCGTGTGTGTTACTGTCCACAGGCACATCCCCAGCACTGCACGAGTGCGCAGCAGCCGCAAGTACGAGCTCTGGGCTGCTGTGGGCATGGGTGGAGCCCAGCTCTTCGCCCCAGGTGCTGAGCTCATCTATGGGTGTGCCTCCGGCTGCGCAGGCCTTCAGTTGCGGGCACAGAGCGCGTTGCTGCGAGGTGCTGCTCTGCAGCGCTAGGGCTGCACTGTGGCCACACTTGCTGTCAATCTGGATGCCTGTACAGCCTGCTGTGGTTGTGGACAGGACCATGAGGCACTGTCCATGGACGCTGTAAACACCTGCCAGCTGATCCAGCATAGCCTCACTTGTTTCTGGAATAAGCACGGCAGCCCCTGGGCACGCACACATGCCGTGCTCCAGCTCTGCCACAGCCCTGCTGGCGTGCTGGGCAGCTACCACCCAGCTGCCGGCCCGCGCCAGGATTGCCGCGCGGAGGGCCAAGCGTGTGCCAACTGGCACGTGACCCTCGCACAGCCATAACGTGTAGTGCTGCAGCAGGCGTGGCGCAGACACGTGCGTTTCGGCAGCTTTGTGCAGTTGTGATCCTGCTGGTGGGCGGGTATGCTGCCTATTGGTTCCTTCATTGCCCTTGCTGTTCGTATTACTGGTGCTCGTCCTGGTGGGTGTAGAGGTACTGGGCACAGAGGGTGGTGGCGGGCCTAGTAAAGGCTGCAGGCTGGGCTGCCCGGGGGCTGCCAGCAGCTGGAAGGCAGCTTCCTCCAACGCGGCCATGCCCACCCCCACAGCTGACCCATCATCTGGAGGAGGTGGCGTTGGGTCAGGCGTGTGCGCCTGCACACACACACTGCTGCTTACTGGGCTGCCGCAAGGCGCGCCTGTGAGGCGGAGAACAGTGGAGTCCACTGCCTGGCAGGTGATGAGCCCCAGGACCTCTAGGAGTGCGCGTGCCAGCTGTGGGCGGGTCAGGCGCGCGGCAGCACGCAGCATCGCGCGCAAGCATTCTTCGCCATCACCTGTGCACAGAGCAGCACCCAGCGTTACAAGCAGCGAGCAGCATTTCTGCAGACAGAAGGGTGGATGGCATCTGGCTCTCTATGTTCTTATGATAAGGAACTTGTAGTTGATGGGCTCCGGCAAGCAGATGAATCTGTGAAACGCCGTGTTATTATTTGTCAAAAGGGCGGATGGGCCACAGCAGATGCCTGCATCGTAGTGCTCTCATCCTAAAATAGTCATCGTTAGGATACGCTGCATAAACGGCTTAGCACGCACCGTCTGGCATGCGCCAGGCGCGCGCGTAGCAACGAAGCGCATCCTCCACACGACCCAGCCCTTCCAGCGCCTTTCCTCCTCGAAACCAGCCTTTGGCCCAAGCAGGCCACATCCGCTGCAGCCGGTGTGCATCTGAGAGCGCCTGTGTGTACCTGCACGCCCAGCACACACACACGCAGCATGCTGAGGACGACACAACACACACACAGGAAAAACAGCAGGTCCCCTGCATCGTTTTGCTTAACACTGGATCAAGCAGGGTGCTCCTTGCACCTTCAGCGTGGCCATGGCGGGCATTCTGTGGGTCGGCCCGAGATTTTGCATGGCGGTACTGCTGTGCACAGTGTATATGATGCACACTCACAATGTGCACACACCATGCGTGTGCCATGCACGTGCCATGCATCGATGCAGCCAATGGCCACTGCGCACCACTCAGTGCCTTCCACGCACCTGCCAGCTGATGTGTACGCAAGGCACCGGTTGGACAGCAGTGCTCGCTCCATGATCTGACGCGCACATGGCGTTGACCCGGGCCCACAGCTGCATGCGTCAGCACCTGCCTCTGGACTGGTGCCTTCAAGTGATTCGAGCGCGCACGAGTAGCTGCAGTCCAATATGGAAGCAGCACGCTCATCTAAGAAGGATGAGGGGCGCCATGTGCACAGTCAACAGAGCTGAAGGGCTCCCAAACCCAGCCAGCGTGGATGCTCATCTGTGACAAGTCAAGCAGGGAGAAGGCACTGCAGCAGACGTGCATGAGCTTTAGATGTAACTTCTGACACAGCCACGGATCCACTCACTGCGTGTATGCATCCCTGAAGTTGCCTGCCCGCACAGCTGTATCTCCTGCATGCTTGGACGTCTCAACTGCATCCATTGGCATGCCATCTGCCTTGCTGGGGCATGTCGGCAGCAGCTGTTTCATGACCTGGCTGTGCCTCGTTACAGTGCACACTGCTCGGACTTGTGGGGTAGTTTGGTGAGCTGTGTGATCTGGGTGTGGATTCGTCCAAGGTTGTGTGAACGGCACGAGGGCGCCAAGCAGGACCACCGGTCAAAGTTACATGTGAGCATCTGGTTCTGCAGATCAGCAGCTGCTCACCGTGGTGGGGCCATAAAGACATTACAGTACATGTATGACTGTGATAAAGCACCACAGCTGGTCCTGAAACCTTGTGGATGAAGACACTCGATCACAGTTCTTCAGTTCATGGCACTGTTGATGATAATAGTGCATGGGCAGCTGTCACCATCCCTCAGTTTGCGCCTCCTCATCAGTAAAGTAGCAAGCATGCTGCCGTGCCCAAGCACAAATGCCCCATAATGCTGGCACGTTTAAACCCAAGATCAGCACCGCAGGCACCCAAAGCTTACACAGCTCGGCTTGCCTAATGGATTCTACTTACAGTACCAGTCACAGGCAAAAGCCTCCACGCAACCCTGCAAATCAGCACAGCCGCCTGTCAGCAGTACGCGCACTCCCGGCTGTGAACGCCACACAAATCAAATGAGATCAACAAGCATTCAGCTGCCACGTAGGCACACAACGCTGTTCACACATAGGCATGACACACAACGCGGTTCACATACACACCAGCACCGTGACGACGTGCACAACCACAGCCACAGCATGTTGTCCCGTACCACACCCTGCTGCTTCCCAGCACCTTCCAAGGGCACCCACCAACAGCTCAGCAACCCAGCATACCCAGCAGCGTCGTTAGCATCCGGCCATTCCAGCGGCCAATCATCCGGAAGCGGCGCCCCCAGTCTCGAGCTGCACCAATAGCCCCGGTCCCCAACTGCACCATCATTGCCACCGTCGCCCCGCAACTCAGCTACCCAGCAGCTCTCCACAGTCAACATGTGCCTTATCCCAGCTGTCACAAAGCTGTCACATAGGTACCGATACGGCTGTTGCAAAGCACACACTGCGCCTTGCGTGCCACAACACCACCAGCATGACCATTCCATCTACAGCTTGAGCAAGCCATCATTTCATTATAACGCGCAATCACATCCCGCCCCTGCTACTGGGCCCCCACTTGTCAAGGGGCACGCAACCGGAGCCCAGCACAAGAATCAGCACCGCCATCAGCATCGCAACCAGCACCCAGACAGGAGTGAACACAGCCAACAATGGCCGTGGTGCCGGTACAGTCGGCGCATGCGTGCCTGCCTACACATACACGCCGCGGTACCGATTCAGTGCCGCCGCCACCATGGCCATGGACGGCCGGTGCTTTGGTGACAGCGACAGGCAGCTGCGCACGAGCGGCGCGTAGTGGCGGGACTGCAGCAGCCCCAGGTGCGCCAGCACCACGCCAAAGCTGTACACGTCACAGGCGGTGCTCAGCTGCCCCGTGGTGCGCAGGTGCGGGCACACGTACCCGAAGGTGCCGATATTCGTGCCCTGGGCCACCTGGATCACGGCCTGACCAGCGGGCAGGCGGTGGGCAGCGCCGATGTCGCACAGCACAGGCCCCTTGGGGCCGACCAGGCAGTTGCTCTCCTTCACGTCCCCGTGGATGTAGCCCACGCCGTGCAGCGCGACCAGCGCGTCAGCAAAA
>BDCZ01000184.1:90478-102385 GCA_001662365.1 Chlamydomonas applanata | reverse complement strand
GTCCGCTGGGCTCACGTCATCCTGATCCGCGGAGGGGGAGGTGCTTGGAGTAGAGGAGGGGGCGGAGGCTGCAGTTGAGGAGGTTGCAGTGGAGCAGGGGACAGAGTGGGAGGAGGAGAGGGAGCACGGGGCGCAGGAAGTGCAGGAGGCGGCTGCTGCAGCGATGGTGGTGGCGCTGTTGGCGGCTGAGGTGGAGCCGGCAGCAGAGGAGGGGGAGGCGAGTGGTGGGGAAGAGGAGGAGGAGGAGGAGGAGGAGGAGCGGCAGGTGTGGGCATAGCAGCCTGGTGCGTGCGTCGCAGCACGTGCAGAGTGGCAGGCGGCTGAGGAGGGGGAGTCTCGGGCAGAGGTTGAGCACTGCCCAGAGGTGCGGCAGAAGGCGCAGCAGTCAGGGCCCGGGCAGTCGGAGTGAGAGCTGACCAGTAGTGGCTCAGCTCGCTGCAGTGGCTGGGGCACCAGCAGCTGCGTGTCAGCAGCTGTGCGTGCCTGCTGTGGCGCAGGCTTGTGCACCAGGGGTGTGGGGGCAGCGGGTGTGCTCGCCAGCAGGGTCGTCACTGGCAGGTCCTCTGGAAGTGCGTCCTTGGGAGAGATGGGGCTGAGTGCCTCAGCAGCAGCTGAGTCACCACGTGCAGCCAGGGGCAGCCTGTGCGATCCAGGTGTGTTGCGTGTCGGGGTGGGGTTCATGGTGGTCCGGCCATGGGTCGGGCTCCTGCGGGTAAGGCAGCAGCATGCCATGTCAGCAGGCATGTCCAAACTACCCACGTTACAGTGCGATGCGATGCTGGTGAGCGGCACAGTGCGTCGCCCAATAGTTCGAAGGGCGCACAATTTGTAAGTGCCAGGGACATGTTGGATCCTCGCGCCAATCCATCCATGCAAGCAGGTGCTGGTGATTCGCCCCCAAAACTCACCCCGGCCCCGCCACGTCGTTCATGATGCAGATAATGTCAGCGCTCTCGTGTGCCTGTAGGAGGCTGGCCTCCCCCTGTGAGCCAACAATCGAGGGGGGTGCAGGCAACTCATCAACACACGCCGTTGCTTGCCTCGCATGTGCCAGCATAGCCCGCTGATGTCTAGACGTACCTTGCGCTGGACTGGAGGCCAAAGAGCCAGAGGCTGGCGAGAGTTACTATTGGCAAATGGCATGATCGGCAATGCCAAGCGTTGATGAAAGCAAGCAGAGCTCCGGATTGCAGACGTGCAGGCTCGGAAGCTGCAATGGCCGCTGCGGGGGGCCTTCATCAATGGCCGTGCTCACATATGCATTACACCTCCGAACTTCCACACGCCGCCTCTGAAAGGCGCATGGAGGGTAGGCAGCGCATTGTAGTATGTTTGTGGTGCCGGGGGTCAGTGCTTGACTTGCACATCCTTGGACACCTGTCTGAAGCTGCATCTGTGGACGAAGCCGTTTAAAGAGTCCACGCGCCAGACATGACAAGATCTGAAAGTACTATGGCGAGCCATGCTGTAGAGGATGGGATGGATGAAGCAAGCAGGTGTGGAGTTCCCTCCCAAACCCCGACTATTGGACAGCATACAAGCATAGTAAAACGCAAAAGATGAAGACAATGGCGCCTGGCATGTCCACTGGTCGTTGTGCACGCCTGTGCATGTGCATCAAGGGCACTGCATGGGCACAGCATGGGCACTGCATGGTCAGCAATGGGTACATCCATGGTCGTCTCCACCCTGCAGACCCCCAGAGGGACATGGAGCTGGAAATGCACGAGGGCCACTGACCACGCATAGGCTCTTGTAGAGGCCACAGCGCCGCAGCCGTGATCACGACGGAGCGACGTGCGCTCTAAGCGGGCAGGCTTCTCCGGAGCACACCTTCGGGCCAGCTGCTGCAGGCACAGCGCGCAGCAGCCATGGCTGGGTTTGGGGCCTCGAGCTGCGCTTGGCAGTGCTGACAAACGTGCTGGCGCTGCAGCATGGACCTGGACCGCGTGAAGGTGGTGGTCAGTTTGGACCTCATGTGAGCATGCATTCGGCTTGGCTGGACTGGGTTTGACCTGCTTTGACTGGGTTTGACTGAGTTGACCGGTGTGGCCATGGTGTAGAGCCTCCTCCTGGACTGCCAGTTTGGGCTGCGTGGCAGCGGTCCGCATGCGCTGCAACCCACCAAGCGTTGTGTACACCTTGGCACTGCCTTTTTGAGTCGTAGGGTACTGACAGCGTGAGCTGGAGGTGCTGCGCGGCTACCTGGCCGAGGTGTGGCCAGTGGGTGCGTGTGTCTGTACTTGCTCCAAGGGCTGCAGACGCACCAGCCGTGCCTGCTACATGTCCAGGCACCTCAACCATGGCTGCGCCTCACCGCACACTGCACCGCGCCACTGCTGTCACAGGTGTGGTGCGTGAACTGGGCGCGGGCGACGAGTTTCTGCCTGATGCTGTGCACCTGGCGCTGGGGCGCGAGCTTGAAGCACTACTACACAACCTGGGATGGCAACAAGGAGGTGCGAGTGCTTGTCAAAGTGAGTAGCAGGGCCCATCAGGCAGCATGACACTCCACAAGTCCACACTTTACACGTGGTACAAGGCGCCATCTCGGGTTGTTTGCAGGACAGCTCGCATGTAGGCAGGGTCAAGCAATGATCAGAGAGTTCTGGTTTCTGTGGAAAAACAGCAGGAGCGTCGTGATGCATCTGCTCAACCCCTTCTCTTGGAAGGTTCTGACCACCATGATTCCTCGTTTTGCTGGTGCAACACGGGCGAGGGTGCAACATGCTTTCATTGCGCCTGTGGCATCATCAGGATGTAGCGTACACAACAGGCAGGAGCTGTGCGAGTTTGCATGATCGGGCTCTGACATGCAAACACACCTGTAACACGTCGTACTACCATGAGTTTCAGATCACGAGACAGCTCTTCGGCAGCCGTTGCCAGCCACCATTGTACATGCCTGTATGCTCAGGTGCAAGTGCCTTGCAACACTACCTTCATCCATGGTGTGACGGGTGCTGGATGGCAGCATCTGTATTTTGAGCACTTGTATTGTTCTGCAGTAACCAGCAGGCCAGAGGTACAGCCGGGTGCCACATGTTGTACCAGGTGCAAGGGTGCAGAGAGTGGGGATCGAACAAGTTCAGATGTAGAAGTAGGAGTATACGATGCACTGAAGCTGTACACATCACAGCTGTGCCAACATATGTTGTAACGGTGGGGTGGATGCGGACGGGCCAGTCAATAAAAAATGTGAGTTGCGTCAAAGGGCAACTTGCCCTCACATCGCGTGCCCGTAGCAGCTGTAGTAGCTTGAGTGCTGGTGCTGGCCCGCTAAACATGGCGACCTCAACAGAATGGTCGCAAAAGGTCAAGTCGATGTGGGAGTCGATGAGCGGGGAACAGGGCAAGCGCTGGGCGCGCCCCGATGAGCCCATCTTGCACAATATGGTCGACGAGAAGGAGGAGCCCCATGTGTTCTTCCACAACACTAACTATCGGATATCCCGCAAGTACATCAACGTGGAGAAGGTCAAGGTAGGGCGCCGGGCACCGGCTTGGCATATTTCATTGCGCCATTGCATGGGCTGTGCATGGGCAGCGCATGGAGTGTGTTTAGGGGTAAGAGGCGCGTGCTGACGGTCTGTACAATGCAGATCCTCAAGGACATGGCACTCGAGTGCGTGAGAACGGCTGGCCACGCACGGCATCACAAGTGCACAGAGGTAAAGCCCTATTGCTCACGTTCTGTCTATTTGCTGTTGCTATTTTCAAGCCCTGAACGTTAAATTCCTCTTCGTCTTGCTCGCAGATTCACAAGCGTCTCCAAGCAGCTGTGCGGGTGGGTGTTGGGGTTCTGGCCTGGGATTTGGACAGGCAAAGCATTGACCGCATCATGGGACACGTTCCAGCGTGGTGGGGTGGCTTCAGAGTTTGACGGGACCTACTAATTCCCGCAGGTGAGCTCGAACGTGGACCGTGGGCCGCTTGCACGCAAGCGTGACGTGGGCTTCATCTACCACACAGCCAAAATGCGCGATCTGCAGAAGCAGGTTCGTCAAGATGGTCACATGTTGTGCATGGCTGCAACAGGGACAGCGTCATGGGCAGTTGCAGGCCATGCTCCGACCCGACCCACAGTATACTTCCAGTGTGCAATGCATGTACGTGGCGCATGTGCAGCATAACAGTGCGTGCCCTCATGCTGCTTGCACCAGCTGTTGCTGTGCCCACGTGTTGCCATTGTGACCTCTCATCGTGCGCAGGCTGCTGACCTGGAGGTGGAGTTTCCCTTTCCCCAGGTTCCCAGCAAGTAAAGGTGCAGCAGCCAGCAAAACAGGCTGCAGAGGTGATCTGGTAATCTGGCAGATGCGTTCTCAGTGCTGTAGGCAAGCCACCAGCATGCACAACACAGCTGGGGCATCCGCATGGCAAGGCGCGTCGAGCCCGTCCTGCTGAGGAGTTATCTGGGCCAGGCTACATAGCTTGTACACTAGCATAGACTGGGCTCGTTCACGGTGTGTTTGCAATGTGCGGTACACTTCCGACCCACCCTGGGAGTGGCGCGGCAGCTAGGCTGTGACCCAATGTTCACAATTGTCATAATATAGATCAGAACCGGCACACAGACGGCTGCACACTGGGGTGCAGCTAGCAATTATAGGACTGCAATTGAATGGAGATGGCCCGGCAAAACCAATGCCCAGGGGTCCACAGTGTAAGGGCGATCAATTGCATCACCAGGACACATAAACATCGTACTATGGTACAGGCACATGGCAAATCCTCACGCCTCAACACTGCAGCGTACAGCCAATCTGTACTAGCTGGCCTCCTGCAGGTTGGCACCATTGGCAAACAGATGGTCATACACTTTCTGCGCGCGCGCCTCGCCCACGCGCCCCATTCCCCCAGCCAGCTGTAGAGGCGCCAGCATGCGACGCGCCGCCGTGAGCCCATCACCGCCTGCACGGATTGTGTGCTGGATGGTGCGCTCGTACGCCGCCCATAGCGCAGGCAGCGTGGGGTAGGCATTGGTGATGGCCTCCACGCTCGCCTCGCCCAGGCCTGCCACGTGGGATATGGATGGTGTGCACAATGGTGATGGCGGTCAGTGGCAAGGGTCGAAGTTACTGTTACTGTTACTGTGACCCATGCAAGCAGCGTTAGACCCTAATGAGATTGTAAGCTTAGCAACAGGAAAACATGCATAAAAGGCCGGGAGGTGCAAAGCAGGCCCTGTGGTGACGCATCATAGCAAGCATCGCACCTGGCACTGCGCACAGCATCAGGCCCCACACATCCTTGATGGTGCGGCTCTTCTGCATCGCCTTGACACGTGCGTTCCACTCCGCGTACTGTGGCAGGCTCGGCTCGGCTCCGGGATCATCTGATAGGGCCATGTCCGATAAGCATGCAGTGGCAGAGGCGGCAACAACCCAGTTAGTCAGCTTGCCGCCCAACTGGCATCCAGCTACATCCAGCCTTCTACATCAAGCGCCTGTTGAGGCATTACCACATATACCGGATATACGGTATGCAAAACTACCGCAAATCGTCGCAAATCATGCACACCGTTTGAAATGAGCTCCCACCCCATCCCTTGACCTTCACCCCACCACGAAAGGCACAGAGCACCTAATCACACCTGCTGCTGCCGGGCTGGCCGTCTTGCCCGCGTACATGCGTGTGATGGCCTGCGTGATGCGCGCGAGCACTGCGACCGAGTCGTTGACGTTCGCGCTGCGCACCACGCGCATGCCGTCCAACTCATTGGCCACCGCGACCGTCTTGCAGGTCTTGTTGTCTTGGGCTGCAACGCACACACGGGGCAGACCATGCCGCGCGTGTGAGCAAGCGCGTGGTCAGGGTTAGGAACGCCACCACTGCCTGCAGTTGCTGCTGCAGCTGCAAAGGCTCCCCGAGTGGCTGCTAATCACCAGGCAGCTCTGGGGCCAAGGCTGAGCAACAGGGCTGCAGCGACACTGGTAGCTGCCTGCGGCAGCAGGCCCAGAGCATGCAGTCGTACACAGGCGTGTTTGGGCAACAGCCCCAGTGGCAGGGTCCAACCTGACTCACATGCCATGGCCTCTCGGTCAGGGTCACCCTCGAGCAGGTACATGACGTGGCGCAGCCCGCAGCGCAGCAGCCACCACTTTTGGCGGTGGAAGCGCTGCTTCTGGCCGTTCTGGATCGAGTTGAGCAGGTCGGAGCACGACTTGCGCTCCAGCACGTGGTCCAGCATGTACTCCTGCTGGGGTGCAGTACGGCGCCTGGTGGCAGGAGCAGCGACAGTGGGCAGACAGAAAGCTTTGTTACACTGATGAGTGGCCAGCACGGCCAAAACGGCACTTGTGATTAAACCATTTCTGAACACGAGCCCAAACAGACACAAGCAATACGGCGCCTGAGGCAGGAGCAGGGGCAGCGGGAACGGGTGGGGTGGGGTGGGGTGCTTCGATGCCCCGGGTATGATCAGGGTGATGAGGTTGTAGGATTGGGGCTGTTGGATCATGACAGTGGTTGTGAGCAAGGAGCTGGCAGGTCGGAGAAGGCTAAAAGGAGGTGTGCACTGTGCAGGGTCAGGAAAGCTCTAGATCCTGCACGATTCCTTCAGCAGGCGGCGTTGCAGCACGGCATGTACCAAACGGTGGCCGCACCACCATGGAGGCAACCATGTATCATACGTTGTGTGCTTAGCAAAGTCATGCGTGGCTTTGTGGATGCAAAGATGAATTGCACGCACCGTGCGGTCCACACAACATCCCCGATGCCCAGCTGCCGCTCTTCCACCGCAATGCCCCTGAAACGCAGCAGCTCCGCGTGCACGAGGCCCGCTGCCTTGCGGCTCAGGTTGTGGCCGCCGTGCCGCCTCGAAAATTGCTCGCGCGAGTCCAGGATCATCACCACCTGCATTTGCAAATACAATCTGTATGTTGGCACGAGCGTACAGCCATGCAGCGTAGCCCTCGCAGTGTGCCTGGAGTCTTCTGGCACAGGGCAGCAGCTCCACATCAACAAGCAGACCCGGGCCAGGCGATCCAGCAGACCCACAGCACGAGCTGTACGCTGTTGTGGCACCAGTGACAATCTCGGTCTGAGCTGGTCTGCATCAGCAGGCAGCAGGCATCACACAGCAGCTTGCATGCATGCAATACAGCATACATGCTGCTGGCAGTGTCGTAAGCCCCCACCTCGTACTCCTGCTCGAACCGCCGTCCAGGAGGCATTGGCGGCAGGCGCACCGGCGGCAGCGACCCGTCCGCAGGCATGTCTGACATACGTGCCAGGCACCAGCGGTACGGCTGCGCACCTGTGGCGGCTGAGCCTGCCCGGTCCATCCCACTGCCCCCACCACCTCCTTGGCTTGGGTCAGGGCTGTGGTCAGAAGCACCTGCCATGCCCCCTGCTCCCCCAGATGCCCCACCGCCTGACCCACGCCCGGCGCCTGACCCGCTCGGCCCAGCGCCAGCACCAGAGTCAGCGCGCCCGCTGCCTTGCCGCAGCATGCCCCCGCCCCCTCCTGACTCTGTGCCTGACAGCCGTGCAGTGGGTGCACCACCAGACAGCCGCGCGGTCGGCCCCACACCTGCCCCGCTGCCTGCGCGCATGAGGCTGCTGGGGCCTGCAGGCGGCAGGGGCGGCAGTCCTGCAAACGGGCTGACTGGCCCTCCAGATGGCTTCCATGCCAGCCCTGGACCGCTAGGCGCCCCTCGCCCTGACGGCCCAGCTGGCTGCTGCATGGCCGAGGGTTTGCGTGCAGCCAGGGCTGGCCGAGGCTCATCATCCTCACTGTCTGAGATGCAGATGACATGTGGCTGGGCCTCGCCAGCTGCTGGCTTGGCCACCCGCTGCTGTACTGGCGGCGCAGGTGCCACATGGCCTGTCACCCCTGCATGTGCCTGGCCAGGCTGCAGCCCAGCTGCGGGCCGGCCGCCATTGATGGGCGCACGGTTCTCTTCGTTTCCTCCAGAGCCACGTCCCCGCCCACTGCCACTGCCACTGCCACTGCCAGCCCGCTCCGTCCGCAGCTGTTCAGCTAGTGATGCAGCTAGGCCTGCAGCCAGCTGCCGAGCATCCTCCTCCTCCTGCTCATCATCAAAGCTCATGGATTGCCAACCCATGCGCGGGTGCTGTGGCGATGCTGCCACCGCGGCTGGCATTGCCACCGCAGGTGCCGCTGCCGCAGGTGCCGCTGGCCCACCTGCCCGCCCAGCTGCCGCTGCACCAGGTGGCCTTGCAGGCCCATCCTCCTGCCTGTCCAGCTTCTTGCTCCTGCCCTGCGCCAGCAGCTTGTTCATGGCTGCAACTCCGGACAAGTGCTGCCCCAGCCCATCGTCCTCCTCGTCCTCCTCGTCCTCATCTCCCCAGCTGGCCCCTGCCGGATCATACTTGAGCGCCTGCTGCACCCAGGGAGCAGCCTCGTTCCCCTCATCATACCCGCCATAGCCACCACCCAGCCGCTGAACCCCGCTGCCACATTCTCCGTGCTGGCTGCCAAGTGCACCCTGGCTGCCGGGCTGTGGGCCCCCCCCTCCGGACCCCGCGCGTGGCCGGCCGGCCCCCGCAGCGCCCTGTGACCCACTGGCGCCGCCGTCACCGCGCAGCCCCCGCAGGATGCTCAGCTGCTGCTGCGACAGCACCGCCGGGCCTGCATTGGCGGCCCCACCCTGAGGTGACACCAGGCCTGCGGCCCCCTGCTGTGACAGCGGCCCCCCCTCCGCTCCGCCTGACAGGATGTCATGGTCTGGGTTGACGCCAGGCAGGGCAGCGATCTTGCCCCTGGTGAGTGCGTCCTGGTACATCCGGGCGCCCAGGGCCACCCCCTCGGGCTTCGTCAGCGCGACTTTCTTCGGGTTGCTCCACACTATGACCAAGGGTGGCGTTCGGTTGACGAGGCTCTGCGCACAGCGCAACACAGCACGGCACGGGGCGTTTTTAGGCACACGCTTGTAAGCAGCAGGTGTGCCCCATAGCATGCAGTTCGTGTTGCAGATTTTATACATAGCTGGGCCTCAACTGACAGCACACCCATATGCCCCCTTGGCTCTGCAGTGCCTGCTCTGCAGTGCCCTTCTTCTTCCCACAACTTCTCGCATTTCCACCCCTTGCCTGCATCCCAGACGTGTAGGCAATGATTGTGCGCACCTTGGTCAGGCTGCTCCATCCGTCATAAAAACGTTCCCCCGGGCGGAGCTTGGCCATGTTGTTGGAGGTGCCAAACAGAGACTTGTTGGACAGCCCGCTCTCCTCAGCCTTCTTCATTAAACTTGCCTTGGTTTCGTGCGGGTTGCCCTGCTTCATGCTCTGTGTGTGCGCGCACATGGCACAGGTGCAGTGCTGCTGGTCCCGAACGACATGAATTGATCATCCACCACCACCACCACCACCACCACCACGAAGATCCCACCAGGTGCTCAGGACCCTTCGTACTCAGAACCCAGACCCTCAACGATCTGGCAACAACAGCAGCAGCTCGTTAGCTCATGAGCTTGCCCCACGCTGCGGGCAGCTGCAGCGGAGTCCCATGAGATCGAAAGCAGTACGCACAATGTACAGTGTGATGAGGAAGGCGTAGTTGGCCGTGCCCACGGCGGGCACATACTCCTTCTGGTTGCGAGCACGCTTGCCCGGCCGGGGGTTCAGCAAGTCCTCCTCCTCTTCATCCAGTTCCCCCTGCGTCCCCTGGCCCCCACCATATGCTGCTGCCAGCGCGCCGGGCAGTTCTGCAGCAGCAGCAGCCTTCCGCTTGCCACCCGCAGCATGCCTTCTGGTGGCCGCCGGCACGGGGGCAAAATCTTCAAATGCTGGCATACCTGGTGGCAGCGGCAAGCCACCTGTCAGGCCCAGGCCCCCACCCAATCCCCCAGCAGCTCCTGCTGGTAAGGGCAGCCCATTTGCGGCTGCTTTCTGGGCTTTTTCCTGTGCCTTGGCCGCCTTGCGCTCTGCAGCTTTCTGTGCCTTCTCTTGCGCCTTGACCGCCTGGTGCATACAATTGGTAGTGCAGCGGCATAACGTCACCACGCCGTTGCACATCATGCCAAGTAACTGCAGTAAGGCAGCACTGATGTGCAGATCCCCTGATTTCATGCGCAGCAGCTCACGCATCGGCTGCGTACCTCCGCGGACACTTGTCTCGCATGCCTGTCCTCGTACTCCTCCCCGGTTAGTGGCTCAGGCGGGTACTCATTCCAGAGCACATCTACCAGCTGCATTGGCACAGCGCACACATCACAGTGTGCCGTGGGCAGTGAGGCCTGCATGCTCGGTGACTCCATGCACCTTGGGCCATGCATGGTTCTTGGGATTGCACTCCTCCCATGCAGGCTTGCTCTACAATGGGCGCAGTGTCGTCTCATGCACACAGGGTGCCTAGATGTACTACGCACCCGCACAGTGTGGTCCCCAAAGTAGGGCAGCTTCTTCAGCTCCTCCTTGGTGGTGATGCGCAGGTCAGTCTCGCGCAGGCTCTTGACTGCCCTCCTGACCGTCTTGAAGAAGTGCTGGTTAGTATGCTGGTTCTCCATGGCTGCCTGCTCCTCCGCTGCTGCCACCTCGCTGCAAGCACCAACAGATGGCCAGGAAGACATATGCCCAGCCTGGCCATACACTCCTCAGTCGCTCAGGTATGTGCATGCAGGCTGCATGCTGGCAGACGCACATGTAATACAGCAGAAGCTCCAGGTTTCCTTTGTTTTTCATCCATTCGCGGCTTGGTCGCTGCGCTGCCTCGTGGGCAGCGTACGCACACGCAGCATGGTCCACCTTGCCCATCGTCAATTCGGCCTAGCCTGTTGGCGATCTATTCATGTATTGATGAAATGCATTATCCCTGCGGCTGGAACATCAGTTGCTATTCAAACATTGCGGATGTCTGTCTTTATGCTGTGGCCCAAGGTAGCGCCTCACGCATCACGACGATATATGCAAGCAATTCTACGCTGTGCCATGGCGCTCCTACTCATCATTGGATGTCGTGCTGTGTGCTGTCACATGGACTGTAAGCACAGCATGTGGATGTGCAACACAAGACCCATGAGAGCGCACTGTTGAGAGTTATAATTGAGCAAGCTAGCTGGCTCTCCTCCTCAGGCCTCCCAGCTATCCTGCACAACCAGTCAACCAATCAAGTACAGCCGCTCATAATCAGGTGCTCTGGTGCTGGAGTTGTGCGAACACCTTACCCTGCGCTAATCCTCCACCACGATCTTCGGTGCTGCTTGTGCTTTTGATCCTAGTGCATCCAGCTTCCGTTGTAGTGCCTCTGCCATGTGCACATACGCCTGGGCGCATGGGCTGCCAGGATCTGTGACCACCACTGGGTTCCCTGCATCAGAGTTGACGCGCACGCTGATGTCCAGAGGCACCTGCCGACGCAGCACGGCATTCAACAGTATTTGTGCTACAGCAGGCATGGAGCACAGTTATCATTGATATGCCCCTGCTCCGCACGCACCCGCCCAGTAAGCTGGTGATAGTTACACTCAACTGCTCGCAACCCACCTGAGCACGCATCCAGCTGCGTGCCTGGCTGCGCAAGTTAGAGCTACACCGCTGCATAGCCGGGGTGCTTGCAAAAGTGCACATCAACACATCTGCTCAACGTACCTGTGCCAACACGTCGAGACCAAACTCGGCAGCCATTCGCACCACGCCGCCTTCCCCAAATATGTGCTCCTTGTGCCCGCACGCCTTGCACTGGTGGTAGCTCATGTTTTCCACCATGCCCAGCAGCGGCACACGCATCTTGTTGAACAGGTGCACGCCTCTGCGCAGGCAGGGGTCCAGCAAGCGGCAACAAACACATTTGTGTGCACGTCTAAAGAGGTGCTCGCATGCACAACTGCACACCACGGGAACCCCTGCTGCATCTGGAACCGGGTCCACATGCCTGGGTGGCATATAATATATTCCTCCCCGTATATTGTAGTTATATGTGCTGCATCTCTGCATCTGGCAACT
>BDCZ01000184.1:38971-68613 GCA_001662365.1 Chlamydomonas applanata | reverse complement strand
GGGGGGGGGGGGGGTGGGGGGGGGGGGGGGGGGGGGGGGGGGGGGGGGGGGGGGGGGGGCTGATGAGCAAGGCGGAGCTGAACAAGTGACCCAAGGCCGGGGGAGGCAACCGCCACCCGGTACCTCCCTCATTTGTTCACATGGCACATTGGCACTCCCTCACTCCCCATTCCCCACTCCCCTGGAATCCCCACTCCCCAGCCCACTCCGCCCCCCAGCTCCCCTTCACCCACCCTTTCACCCCGCCCGCCCACCCGCTGCAATGGGCCCCAGCCGCCCCCACACTCACTTGTCATCGCCCACCACCTCCTGCTCCACCAGCAGCACGTCGATGTTGTCGGGCACCGGCAGCTGCCGCTTCGCCATCAGCCGCAGCAGCGTCGACTTGCCACGGCCGTTGGGCCCCACCAGGCCGTAGCGGCGGCCCGCCGTGATCGTGAATGACGTGTTCTCCAGCAGCAGCTTGCCCTTGGCGCGCACAGTGAGGTTGTGGACCTTAACATCCAATGCGCTCACCGCGGCGGCGCTAGCCTCGTCGCCCTGGCCCTCGTATGACACATCAAACACGTTGTCGTCCTCACGCAGTGCGTCCTGCTTCGCCTGCGTAACACAGGCCGTATGATAGAGAGGCACACAGCCATTGGACACGCAGCACACACCTGCATATGTGTCTTGCTGGGAAAGCCAGCACGAGGAAGGGTGTGGTGGGCGGCACGCATAGGACGCAGGGGATCCGCTGGGCCGCGGTACCATACTCACAGCCCCTGCTGCATGGGAGGCCCCACACCCCCACCAGCCCAACCCCGGAACTGTAATACACGTCAAGCACGGACCCAAGTATCCGCCCTTCTCAAGTGCAGGCCAAACCCAGTCGTCTCCTTCCCCAGCAATCAAACTTGCTGCAACGCTGCAGTATGTGCGGTCCGCTGTGAGCCCCCCACCTGCACCCCATTTCCGGCCCCACTCGGCCCTTAGCACTGTGAAGCGTGGCAAGCTGCCTGCGCGCCTGAGCAGGCCATGCAAAAGCCTTTCCTTATGGGCAGTCTGCACCCGTGACACATGTGCTGCGCGCGCCTTCGCAGCCCACCATCTCAAACCTGTGAGCTCGCCCACCACGCGCCTCAACCGCCTTCTCCCAGCAGCCCCTACCCCAACGCAGGAGGCGCCCCCTTGTGAGTTACAGGGCCAGCCCCATGACCGACCTGGAACGCCTTCTCCATCGCCTTGCGCTCTTTGTCTGACAGCTTTCTGGAGTCACGCACGGACGCGCCCGCGATCTGGGGGCCCTCCAGGTCGGCACGCGCGCTGCGCTCGTGCTCCTCCTCCTCCTCGTCCGAGGAGGGCAGGTCAATGCCTGCGGTGGGAACACACGGTACAAATTCCACATAACCAGCATAAGAACATGATGTGTGAGTGGGGTGTACTGAGCAATGCTCAGAAGCGATGCTTGGGCATGCATGTTGTATTGCATGCTCGTGGCGAGTGTGTGCATGACCCATTGCAGGCAGGTGTTGCTGCCGGTGCAGGCAAGGGTGTGGACACAGGTGCACGCACACAATGCTCAGGTTCTGGCATGGCCACCCGGGGCAGCTGGTGTGCACTTGAACGTCAGCACATGCTCCCACGCTTGCACAAAGTCAGCCGCGGCAGCAGTGTGCGTCCTGGGCTCCCCCTCGCAAGACCCTGCTTTTC
Source organism: Chlamydomonas applanata (assembly GCA_001662365.1). Classification (NCBI taxonomy): domain Eukaryota; kingdom Viridiplantae; phylum Chlorophyta; class Chlorophyceae; order Chlamydomonadales; family Chlamydomonadaceae; genus Chlamydomonas; species Chlamydomonas applanata. The sequence continues at coordinate 66,921 of BDCZ01000184.1, read as the reverse complement.
GTAAGTTATGGCTCTGCCCCTGCCCTAGCCCAGTGGCTGCTGTTCGACAAGTGGCGTGTGCCACCAGCACGGCCCCAGGTACACTCCCCGAGCTCCAGCTGTGCAAGCCATGCAGGTTCCACGCACCGCCTAAGTAGTCATCCTTCTTGCCAGCTGCCTGTGCCACTTTGGGTGGCGGCCCACGAGGCGCGGGGCGTGGTGCCGCAGACGCGGGCCGCTCGGCTGCAACGCTGCTTGACCCCTTGTCTTTCTTCTCCTTCTTCTCCTCCTTGTCCTTCTTCTCCTTCTTCTCTCCCTTGTCCTCTTTGTCCTTCTTCTCCTGTGGCAGTGGCGCATGACCAGCACATTAGCCACTGCATGCGTGCCACCATTCGTCAACATGCCCCCCTACCACGCCCCACGCTACACCTGCGCCCATGTGCCCCGCGTCTCTAACCACCCACCCTCTTCTCCTTCTTTTCCTCTTTGTCCTTCTTCTCGTCCTTGTCCTTCTTCTCCTTCTTCTCCTGCAGCATGCATGGAAACCAGCACACAACATGTGCCTCACCCATGCTCATGACCGATTGCTGCTGCCTGAAGGCAACACACGGTCAGAGCAGGGCCCCTGCAGCGTCCGGACCCTGTCTGTGTGTGCTGGCAGCGGCCCAGCCATGCCCCTCCTGGCTGCATGCAGCTTGCCTGCCTGTTCCCCGTACATGCGCGCATGGCCCAGCCCCCACACCTTCTTTTCCTTGACCTCGCCGTCCTCCCCCTTGTCCTTCTTCTCCTTCTTCTCTGCACACGTTGAGCGTGAGTTCACGCTCTAGGTTCAATTGACGCCAGGCTGGGCGCGAGCTGAGGTTCAGGGCTGCCAGGCATCAACTGGCTCGCACAGCGGCAAGACACGCACCCTTCTTCTCCTTTTTCTCAACGTCAGCCATTTCTACTGACACTGCGGCAGGTCTAGTTCAGGGAATGGATCCACCCAGCAGGTGTTCCTGGCACAGGGCCTTGCTAGTGACCCCTAATCACCACCCTTACGCAGGCGGCTTGAAAAGGTCGAGCCAGGAGCTGGGGCCGCATTTGAGCGCACTTTTGAGTGTTGCGAGTGATGGGCAGGGCTCTTTTTGACACAAAAACGAGGCCAAGGGATGCACAAACGCCCAATACCGACAGAGATTAATATAGCCTTGATGTGCTTGGGTGGTTTTCTGGTGACGATATTCCATCACTTCCTGGCAGGTTTTCCTAGGTGAGGGTTGCGTGCCAGAGCTTGCTTACAGGAGCTTGTAGCAGCACTACGATCATCTATGGATCTGCTGCAGAGTCAAATGCTTTCGTTGACACTGACAGCATCAACATTTGCTCACTTCGGGGCAGCCAGGATAGATTGAACTCACTGCAGCGCATTCGCTGCGCGATCTCTGCTGTCGAGGCGAACCATACCTGCCATGCAAGCGCACAGTATCCGCGCACCATGCCGGTCCTGGTGCGCATGGTCACGTCATAGCAGCCCCCGGCCCACCCAGCCCCCCGCACCGCCTGCTCCTGAGATACACCAGCCGTGTTGCACTGCACTATGCAGACCTTAGGGTGCGGCATCAAGGGTGCTCCCGCAAGCATGGCTGCACCGGGGCCGAGCCGCGCGGCGGCCTTCCTGGAGCAGCAGGGCCTGGGCAAGCTGGGCACACAGCTGGCACGGCTGAGCGTGTACGAGGTGCGTCAAAGTTACGTCAAAGTTGGCAGCAGTACGCAGCAGCCAGATTTCTCGGGGTCATTAACCAACAAGAGGGAGGTGGATCCCGCTCCCAGCCACGATGTTCAGCAGCTCAGCACATGTGCACGCCTGCGGCCATGGCTACTGCAGGCATCAGCAGCACCTCTCACACATGCCACACCATGCGCATCAACAGCAAATGTACAATGGGTTGTGCAATGGCCCCCCAGGTGGCTGAGCTCCAGGATGTCGCGCCAGGCCAGCTGAGCTCCATTCTGGGTCTGACATCCCCACAGCAGGCCAGCCTGGCGAAGGCCTTGGAGGACGGCACGGCAATGGCCAAGTGAGGGGGCAGCAGCGCATGGGGGTAGTGGCAGAAGGTGTTGAACTGCTAACTGTAGGGAGGGTGCCTGTGGCACGTGTGCGGAGCCAAACGCGAAGGCAGCAGTGCATATCAGACAATGCTGGTATGCATGCCACAGCACGCTGCACATGGCGTGGCCATGCACGCGCACCGTGCGCGTGGTCAGTTGTGATTTGCAGCCTGTGGGTCGTGTGGGCTGTTCGTGCTAGCACATGGGAGCCAGTACTGAACTACTGATGCGTTGGTGCACTGGGGCATCATGCTGGGCGCGCAGGGCGCGGCTAGCCAAGGAGGAGGGTACTGCAGCTCTGGCGCACACATGTATCGTGACTAATCCCAAGGGGCCCCTGGCCGCAACTGCACTGGAACCGCTGGGGCTGGAGGCACTGGCACCGGTGCTGGCTGACTTGGGTGTGAAGAGTGCGGGGGGGCTGGCGGACCTGGACCCCGACGTGTGGGGGTGCGTGTGGGGTGGGGCCGGGCTGTGGGGTGTGAACTCGAGCTTGTGGCCCGTAGGGTGCTTGGGGCAATCTGTACTGGATGCTGGCTTACGCCATTTCAGGCCATTTCAGCTGAAACGCGACAGGTTGGATCCTGATCCTCCCCCCCACTGCACCCCACCCCCTACGCACGCATACCTCCCATCGTCCCCATCGCCCTGCAGCCAGCCTGCTACACGGGCCAAGCTAAGCAAGGCGGTTGATGCGCGGTGGCTGTCGCTCATGGCGGCAGTGGCGCTGGAGTCGGCGCGCGTCACAATGGGCGCGCGCTGGCGGGGCGTGAAGCAGGCAGCCAAGGTGCGCAGGGGGGCCCTAGACCTAAACCTGCAATCAAACCCTTCGGCTTGAACAGGGGTGCAAGGGCTGTGGTTTCCAGGGGCTGATGGCCTCCTATATGCACGCTGCTCTGTGCCCTGTGATGGCTTGCGGCAAAATCCCTTCCAGGCAAGGGGTTCAGTGGCCAGGTGCCGAGTTGTTGGCTGTGCTGCTGCTCGGCGCTGCTGTTTGGCAGGTGGTGGAGGCGTTCCGGCTCACGGGCCACGGGGGCCCGATCTGGGGCCTGGCGGTGAGCGCGGACGGGCGCGCGCTGGCATCGGCAAGTGATGACGGCAGCGTGCGGCTGTGGCAGATCCATGACGCGGCCCGGCTCAAGGACGGGGCCAGTGTTGTGGTGAGCTTGAAAGAGAAGAGTGTGCGGCACGTGGCGCTGACATGGGACGGGGCGCAGCTGGTGGTGGGCACTGAGCGTGGCGACATCAAGGTCTATGACGCGGCCAACCTCAAGTGAGTTGCACGTAGCGTGTGTGTGGGGCCTGGCACCTGTGCTGCTGCACACATCGCCATGCATTGCATCGCGCTGGTGGCTGAATCATGACGTACACGCGGGACAGGGGCTTGTCGAGCAGGGGGCGCCCCTCTCCTGTTCAACACCGTCTGTGGTTGTGCCGCCTGTGCTGTGTAAATGTGTGGTGGTAGTCCGTTAGCCCAGCCGGATGCCCTGCTGGTCCCTGCCGCCTCCTGCCTGCTCGTCAGGGCCCAACCCAGTCCTGCGCACATCCTCATCCTTACCCTTTCTCATCCTGGCCCAAACCTGTGCTATCTTCAGTCCTGCCTTTCTGATGACCCGCGTGTGCTGTGGCGCATGCCGGCAGGCTCAAGCGGTCCTGGGACGCTCTCAAGGCGGGTCTCAGTCCTGAGGAGGCCGAAGATGACGATGCGTTCACTGATGTGGAGCTGGCGGGGATGGCAGTCAGCGGGGACGCACGATGGGTGGCGGCCGTGTTCCGGCGGCCAGGCGCGGCCAAGGTGTTTGACCTGGCCACTGGCAAGCTGGCGTACGCGCTGCCTGGGCACAAGGGTGCGTGGAGCAGCAGCAGCAGCAGGCTGCACTTGCAGCTGTTCGGAACCTCCAGTCTTTATCTTCCCAATCATTTGGCAGCTGGCAAGCTCATGGCTGAGGGTGTACAGACAAAGCCATAGTGTGACCTGGTGATGCGTGTAGCATGGGCGCAGCTGTCTTTGCATGCTGCAACTCTCCAACGCTGATACACTGCCCTGCATCCTGTGTTGCAATTGCCCCCGCCCGCTGCATGCACAGGTGACGTGAACTGCTGCGCGTTTGGCCGTGACCACCACACGCTCGTAACTGGCTGCTCAGACAAGCTGGTGCGCGTGTGGGATGCACGGCATGGGTCACGCGTGGCGGAGCTGGCGGGCCACACGGGCGCGGTCATGGCAGTTGCGCTCACACCCGATGGAAAGTGAGCATCGGCCTTGATCCCATCCCGGCACTGATCCTTCTTGCATTGCGCAGCCGCCCTGGATCTGTTCTTTCATCTCCATGACACCATTCAGCGTGCTATGCCATGCCATAATGTCTTGTTGGTACCCACACAAAGCAGTTTCACCTTGAGAACAAGCACTGCAGGGGACCACCTGTGTTGTCTGCTCAAGCCAGCTACTCCCGGCCTGTTCACTTGGCGGCTGTTGGTACCTGCCAGCCTCAACTCCTGCCCCCACCCTGACCCCCAACCCCACACATCCGGTGCCCCTGCACCACCAGGCACCTGCTCAGTGCTGGCGCCGACAAGACGGTGCGCGTGTGGGTGATGGAGGTCGTGGGCAAGGCGGGCACGACAGCTGCGCACGTGCTCACCGGCCACACAGAGCTTATCCGCAGCCTGGCCATCACCCCCGATGGCACGGCAGCCATGACGGGTGCGCGCGTGTGCTTGCATGCATGGAGTGTGAAGTGCGCGTGTGGAAAAGGAGGTTGGGGGTGCTTTGCGCCCAGCCAAGGACTAGCTGGGGATGTGAAGGAGAACATGTTGCGAGCCTCTGTTTGCTTCCTTTGTTATATTCAACTTGCTGAGCATCTGGTGGGTGCATTGCCACCAACAACCCACGTGGCTAGCTGCCATGCCTGCTGGCACCCTTTGTATGCGTAGCTGAGCGGCGCACCCACTCCTCCCAAACGCCCACCCACACCCACACATTGCTGCTCTGTGCTGTGCTGGCATGCCAATGGCCCCAGGCTCTGACGACGCCACACTCAACATCTGGGACCTCGTGGGTGCGTCAGGTGGTGCGCCCGGCCGGCCGCTGGCGCCCTCGCTTGCCGCCAGCGTCAAGAATGTGCACTCAGGTGCGCTTGGGCAGCTGGAGGTTGGGGTATACGGGACTGCGGTGTGCAGTGCCGGGGTGGGGTTCAAGGATGGGTGGTGGGGGGCTGACCTGCACAAAGACTGCTGTGGTGCTGACGGGGCCGTGGGCGGTGCACACTGCAACGACTAAAGGGAGCCGTCAACTCGGTTTGGTTGGGAACAGGCGCTGATTACGGTATGCAGAAGCCACTCCGCTGATGTGATCTGTTGGCGTGACATGCGTGGGGGATGCCTGCCTGCACAGGCCGGGACCACAACAAGATCACTGCGCTCGCGCTCACGCCTGACGGCCGCACCCTCATTTCGGGCGGCCGTGACAACGGCATCATCCGCCTGTGGCGTGTGGCCACGGTGCGGGCCCCTGGTTTGCGCATGCTATCTGCTCCATGGCACTGCACTGTACAGCACTCCATGGAGCAGTAGGGGTGGTGGCTCAGTGCATCACACTGCATGCAACAGTGCACAGTGCAGTGTATGGGTGCAGCTGTGGGCCTGCCTGCGTTGCATGTGGTAATCAGGCTGGCGCTCTTATGGTGCGGCCGGTGCAGTGTCTGATGCAATGGTAGTGGCAGTGGCTCATGGTGCACAACTCGGGCATGTGCGTATCATAGAGCACAAAAAATGCGCTCTCTGGCCACCTATGGCTTGTCTCACTCCTTGGCTGCGTGTGCCTCACCGCGGCTGCAGGAGGAGGGCGTGCGAGACCTGCGTGCAGCGGCGGGTAGCAGCAGCATGCGCGCGAACGGGAGTGGGGGCATGCCAGGTCGCTCCCTCTCCGGCGCCGGTTCCATGTCCACCAAGTGGTAACAGCTGTGATATGAGACTGTTATGTGGGATGCCATGTTGCCTGGTGGGCCCTGCCACTCCCTTTGGCAAGCACCTTCTGGCAGCAGCCGTCCAAGGTTGTGTAATAGTGCTGGCCATCGCATCCCTCCCATGTCCCGGCCATGCAGGGAGGACACTCTCCTGACCCCACCTACAAACCATATGGCTCCACCTGTGGTCTCTGTAAGGCAACCAACCTATTTAACAATCAAATGGTGCAGGAGTGATGATGGGGTGAGCGCACGCCATAACCGGTGGCCCACTGTACTGTGCACCCAGCGAATTTCCAGATGGAACCAGCTGCAATGGAGACGATCATTGTTCTCACTGGCACCTGGGTTTTGATTGAGCAGGGTGGTGGCACTGCTGGCAATGCTGCGTCCATATGTAGAGCTCAACAGTTGAGAGCTGTGGGCTGAGGCGGAAACTCTCAGCAGCCTGCTAGCGGCCACGATGGCTGCACGGATGCGGTAGTGCTGTACGTACCGCACAGGCCGCAGGGCAGGTGGGAACACAGTAGGGGCTGAGTTCTGTGTCCAGGCTTGAACGTCTCGTGAGATAGCAGGTAGCAGCAGGGTGAGTGTATGTTGTGTTGCATTGTGTGCCCTGCTGGGGCCTGGAGGGAAGGACCAGAAGGGAAGGACGAACATAGCCCCAATCCCCCACCTCTGCCAAGTGGGGCCATACAGCATTTACAGTCACCAGGTGCAGAGCTGCTCATCGATTGGTGCATGAAACGTCCTGTCGCTCCCTGACACAAAATGCAAGGCAGCTTCGGACAGGTGTCCAAGGATCTCTAAGTCATGCACTAACCCACGGCACCACAGACATACTACAATGCGCTGCCTACCTTCCATGCGCCTTTCAGAGGCGGCGTGTGGAAGTTCGAAGGTGTAATGCATGTGAGCACGGCCATTGATGAAGGCCCCCCGCAGCGACCATTGCAGCTTCCAAGCCTACACGTCTGCAATCCGGAGCTGTGTTTGTTTTCATCAACGCTTGGCATTGCTGATCATGCCACTTGCCAGTAGTAACTCTCGCCAGCCTCTGGCTTTTTGATCTCCAGTCCAGCGCAAGGTACGTCTAGACATCAGCGGGCTATGCTGGCGCATGCGAGGCAAGCAACGGCGTGTGTTGATGAGGTGCCTGCACCCCCCTCGATTGTTGGCTCACAGGGGGAGGCCAGCCTCCTACAGGCACACGAGAGCGCTGACCTTATCTGCATCATGAACGACGTGGCGGGGCCGGGGTGAGTTTTGGGGGCGAATCACCAGCACCTGCTTGCATGGATGGATTGGCGCGAGGATCCAACATGTCCCTGGCACTTACAAATTGTGCACCCTTCGAACTATTGGGCGACGCACTGTGCCGCTCACCAGCATCGCATCGCACTGTAACGTGGGTAGTTTGGACATGCCTGCTGACATGGCATGCATGCTGCTGCCTTACCCGCAGGGGCCCGACCCATGGCCGGACCACCATGAACCCCACCCCAACACGCCACACACTTGGATCGCACAGGCTGGCCCTGGCTGCACGTGGTGACTCAGCTGCTGCTGAGGCACTCAGCCCCATCTCTCCCAAGGACGCACTTCCTGAGGACCTGCCAGTGACGACCCTGCTGGCGAGCACACTCGCCGCCCCCACACCCCTGGTGCACAAGCCTGCGCCACAGCAGGCACCCACAGCTGCTGCTGACACGCAGCTGCTGGTGCCCCAGCCACTGCAGCGAGCTGAGCCACTACTGGTCAGCTCTCACTCCGACTGCCCAGGCCCCGACTGCTGCGCCTTCTGCCGCACCTCTGGGCAGTGCTCAACCTCTGCCCCAGACTCCCCTTCCTCAGCCGCCTGCCACTCTGCACGTGCTGCGACGCACGCACCAGGCTGCTCAGCCGCCAACAGCGCCACCACCACCGCTGCAGCAGCCGCCTCCTGCACTTCCTGCGCCCCGTGCTCCCTCTCCTCCTCCCACTCCGCCCCCTGCTCCACTGCAACCTCCTCAACTGCAGCCTCCGCCCCCTCCTCTACTCCAAGCACCTCCCCCTCCGCGGATCAGGATGACGTGAGCCCAGCGGACCAGGAGGCATACATCAGGTGGCGCTGCAAGGGCTTCAATGATGCGCTGGAAAGGGCCAGCCATGAGCTGGCGGCCGTTGCCAAGGCACAGCCCTGCTCCTACACTGCTGCCACCCTGTGCGCACCAAGCTGCTCCACCTCTTGCTCCTCCTGCGCCTCCTCGGTGGCTACCCCCTCTTCACCATCCACCTCCACGTCCTCAAGCACCTGCTCCCCCTCCTCCTCCCTCTCCTCCTCCTGCTCTGCTGCAGCCTCCTCTGCTGCGACCACCTCCACCTCCGTGCTTTGGAATTGCTTCAGCCTGGCGCAGCAGGAGGCGTACATCCGGTCGCGCTGCATGGCCTACACAGCTGAGAAGGCAAGCGCGGATGAGCTGGAGGCCATTGTCAAGGCGCACCCGGTGCTCAAGGACAAGCTCATCCCCTCCTCCTGCCTCACCAATGGCTGTGTGCTGGGAGATGGCACCTACGGCCGCGTCACTGCCGCGACCCTGACCAGTGCCGACGGCTCAGTGCAGTCCGTGGCCGTGAAGTGCGCGCGACTCGGACCCTGGCGCATGCATAGCAGCTATGGCAACATCGTCCTGGCTGCACTGGAGAAGGAGATGGTCCGCTTCAGGGCGCGGAAGTACCTGCTGAGGGAGTTGCTGAAGCACGCGCAGCTGCAGGTGGAACTGGGCCCCGACTCCGCCGCCATCGTGTGCTTGCTGGGGCTGGAGCTTTGCCCGGCCGGCCACATCGTGGGCATCATCATGGCACAAGTGCAGGGCCCTGATGGCTGGGGGTACTGCATCGACCGCGGCATGCTGGTTGGTCTGGACTCAGCGGCAGCGGTCGAGGACTTCCTGCCTGCCGTGGAGTTCGCCATCGCCCTTGCTGATGCGCTGGTCGCGCTGCACGGCGTGGGCTACATCCACGGGGACGTGAAGGAGAGCAACTGCCTGGTCGGCCCCAAGGGGCATGTGCTGTGCGACATCGGCGCTGCCCACCGCCTGCCCGCTGGTCAGGCCGTGATCCAGGTGGCCCAGGGCACGAATATCGGCACCTTCGGGTACATGTGCCCACACCTGCGCACCACGGGACAGCTGAGCACCGCCTGTGACGTGTACAGCTTTGGCGTGGTGCTGGCGCACCTGGGGCTGCTGCAGTCCCGCCACTACGCGCCGCTCGTGCGCAGCTGCCTGTCGCTGTCACCAAAGCACCGGCCGTCCATGGCCATGGTGGCGGCGACGCTGAGGCGGTACCGCGGCGTGTATGTGTAGGCAGGCACGCATGCGCCGACTGTACCGGCACCACGGCCAGTTGGCTGTGTTCACTCCTGTCTTGGTGCTGGTTGCGCTGCTGATGGCGGTGCTGATTCTTGTGCTGGGCTCCGGTTGATTGGGTGCCCCTTGACAAGCGGGGGCCCAGTAGCAGGGGCGGGATGTGATTGTGCGTTATAATGAAATGATGGCTTGCTCAAGCTGTAGATGGAATGGTCATGCTGGAGGTTGTGTGGCGCGCAAGGCGCGATATGTGCTTTACAACAGTCGTATCGGTACTCATGTGACAGCTGGTACAAGGCGCACTTTGATGGTGGAGAGCTGCTGGGTAGGTGAGCCGTGGGGCGGGGTCGGCAATGGTGGTGCAGTTGGGGACTGGGGCTATCAGGTGCGCGCTGCTGTAGAAGCAGCCAGGTGAGCACAGCTGTATGTGTTTTTAGAGAGGGCGTTGCTGGATTGGGAGCTCTATGTATGGTTGTCTGTTGAGCTGTGCGTTTGTGGGATCGTGATATGAGACTGGCCTCAGAACTGTCAAGGATTGTTCTCGGGTTGTACCATGCAAAACTGAAGAAGGAAGGATGCCCCTGGAGTGGGTTGGCTGTGAAGCCACAGAGCTGCAGCATGGTCACGAGCGTGTAATGCCTCTGTGACCCCAGTGCTGCCAGCAGCTGCCAATCTGTGGAGCCAGATGATACTCATGAGCCATGTGTTGCACTGCCCCGTGGTCCTGACTGGCCCAGCATGCGCTGCAACAGCGACAACCTGTCACACACCCTTACATAGTGAATAGAGTGACCAGGCCAGTGTCCGCGCAGCACACCTGCCATGCTGCCAGCAGCTCCGCATCACTGACAGCACATGCTACATGCGACCAGGTGTGATGAACACTGCGCAGGCTAGCCTTTTCGTTGTGATCTGCAGCAGCAGCCTGGCCGCAGCCCCCTCCACCCAGCCATGATGGTCACGTTCACACCACCAGCCTGCTCCCACCTTCCCTCTGCCTTCCCTCAGCTGGCTGTGTTTGCCTGTGCCAGGGGTTGGCGGCCCAGTGGTGGGTGCTGTCTGCAGCTGCTCCAGCGCTGCTCGGTCTGCCCACTCCAACCACAGGGGCCCCAGCGCCAGGTGCACAGTATCAGGCAGGAGCTCGTCGCCCGCACCCAGTTCACGCACCACACCTGCGACAGCAGTGGCGGGGGCGTGGTGCAGTGTGTGGTGAGGCGCAGCCCATGGCTGAGGTGCCTGGCCATGCAGCAGGCACGACTAGTGCATCTGCAGCCCTTGGGTCAAGTACACACACACACGCACCGGCAGGCACCTCGGCCAGGTAGCCGCGCAGCACCTCCAGCTCACTCTGTCAGTACCCTGCGACTCAAAAAGGGCAGCGCGAAGGTGTACACAACGCTTGGTGGGTTGCAGTGCATGCGGACCGCTGCCACGCAGCCCAAAACTGGCAGCCCAGGAGGAGGCTCTTCACCACCACCACACCAGTCAACTCAGTCAAACCCGGTCAAAGCAGGTCAAACCCAGTCCAGCCAAGCCGAATGCATGCTCACATGAGGTCCAGATTGACCACCACCTTCACGCGGTCCAGGTCCATGCTGCAGCGCCAGCACGTCTGTCAGCACTGCCACATGCAGCTTGAGCCCCAAACCCATCCATGGCTGCTGCGCGCTGTGCCTGCAGCAGCTGGCCCGAAGGTGCGCTCCGGAGAAGCCTGCTCAGAGCGCACGTCGCTCCGCCGTGACCACGGCTGCAGCGCTGTGGCCTCTACAAGACCCGATGCGTGGGCAGCGGTCCTCATGCATTTCCAGCTCCATGTCCCTCTGGGTCTGCAGGGTGGAGACAACCATGGATGTACCCATTGCAGTGCCCATGCAGTGCCCATGCTGTGCCCATGCTGTGCCCTTGATGCAAACGCACAGGCGTGCACATCGACCAGTGGACATGCCAGGCGTCGTTGTCTTCATCTTTTTGCGTGTTAGTGTGCTTGTATGCTGTCCAATAGTCGGGGTTTGGGCGGGAACCTTGCTTCACCCATCACATCCTCTACAGCATGGCTCGCCAGTAAACACTCAAATCTCGTCATCTCTGGCTGATGAACCTTTACAACAGCTTTGATCAGTTATGCTCGGTCCACAGCTGTGGCTATGGTTGGCGTGTCAGAGCTGGCAATCTCCATAACGATGATACCGAAGTTGAGGTTGCCAAAGCGTCATCACAAAATGCCAAAGCGTCATCACACCCGTGAGGTGATCCGTTTCTGTCAGCCTGGCTTCGCGTGTGTTCCGATGACAATATCAACAGCGCGCTGATCCTTATCCTAGGTGCGCTGCACCCGTGCAGGAGCTGTCCACTGATCTGGAAGCGGCTGAGGAGAGACTGGAGCTGCTAAAGCACAATAGCCAGGCGCCAGCACCAGTGGAAAGCCTGCTGCATGTCCCCTCCACACTGCCCGCTGTGCCAGGCAGCCCAACCGCAGCGCGTGCCTTGCCAACATCTCCACCATGTCTGAGGATGGTGAGCGGCATACAAGCAGTGTATTCTGCATGCATGCATGTGCACGTGTATCCCAAAGACTACTTGCTGCTTGCTGGCATGCGCATAGATGCATGCACATTTGTCCGCATGGCCTTTCATCTGGCGTTTCATCTTGCTATGCATCTGCAGGATGTCCCTCAGCCAGCCACCATGTCGTAGATGCAGCCGCTCACGAGTCGGCACAAGCACTGAGAACATGAGCTTGACCTAGCCAGCAACAGCAGCATCAGGCAGCTGAGAGGCACACATGTAGCAGATGCACCTGGTCCTGCGCCACCGCCCTCGTTTGTGCTGCAGGCAACCCCCCTGCACCTGAGTCCGTCCAGCATGCAGCTGGCAAGGGTCAGGAACCACAGCCGACGATGACACTGCTGCAGCAGATGCGTGAGCAGCTGCGCGAGCACAGCAGGCAGCAGCTGGGGCGTCAGCAACGAAGCCCTCTGGTATCGTCTATGCATCCACTACATCGCGGGTGGTGCCAGTATGCTGAGCTCATCCGACAGCTCCTGGTGCCAGCGCCGCGCAGCTGTCAGCATCAGCCACCAGACAGCAGCCATGCACCCATCACCACCTCTGCCACGTCGTCCTCATCTACACGCCATTGAAGCCCCGACCCTCCAGTCCAGTGGCCAGGCAGCCCAGGCAGCGCAGGCGCTAGCGCGTACTGTGAAGGTTCTGTGGGTGCCTCGCAGTTCACTGATGAGCCTGCCTCACCAGCCCATGCTGCAGCGTACCGCCTCCCACCCATGTCAGCATCACAGCAGCCCTGCAGTGCAGGAACGCCACCTGCGAGTGACGATGCAACAGGCCAGAGTCTCGTACACAGCACAGCGTTCAGTGGCCTGACACCTCCTCCCGCCTCTGCACGCACGCCCAAGCGAAGCAGCCACCAGCATGCACCTCAGCAGGACGCCCAGAGGCAGGCTGTGCTCACCAACCAGCACACCAGTGAGCGGCAGTTGCCACGAGAGCTGGCATTTACAGCCGACAGCGCACCTCAGCACTGGTCTGGGCCAGCAACCCGCCGCCGTGAGCCGTTGAACCCTTACGAGGCAGCACTGCAAGAAATGTACAAACGTGAGATGGCGGCGCGGGAGCGGCTGCTGGCCAGGTGCTTGTTTATGTGACTGCATGTGCCCCTGTGTGCTGCTGCTTGCGTGTCCAGGCTGTCGAACGTGCACGCTTGCATTCTCAAACTGTGTTGCCACTTCACGAGTGTTGAGGCCCGTGGATAATCTCATGTGCACTACAGGCAGCGTGCTGTCAAGGCTGAGGGCAACGAGATGGGTGCATGTACATTTGCCCCAACTGTGTTCTAGGGCACGGAGCGCATCCAGCCTCAGGGCTGGGCAGCACGCCGCTCAATGGCAAGCGGCTGGGCCTGATCAAGGAGACGATGGGGGAGGGCGTGGCACCAGAGGTCGCGGCTGCCATCCGTGCGGCAGCGCAGCACCTGGAGTCGCTGTGCGAAGTGGTTGAGGAGGTGAGGGCGCCTAGTGCCAAGGAGATGAACGTGCGTGATGCACCGGGCTCCTGCATGGCCTGATGTGCTGCCGCAATGTTTCACAGCTCGAGGTTGCAGGGGCCGGGAAATGGAGCATTACAATACGAGGGCCTCTGATGACAGAGGCAACGGGGTAGCGGAATGTGCTCGCCAACATGCGAGCTGCTGTGTCTTGCTGGTTTAGCCTGCCTTGTATGACGCACCTGTTGTAACTGCAGCCAGCATGCTGAAGGCCCCCACACCGCACCCCCAACACCCCCAACACCAGGCACAGGCTCTGAATACTTGCTGCTACCTTGCGTGCACCGCGCGTGCAGGCGGCCGGGCGGCACCTTCCCATTGGGCTGCAGATCGTGGGGCGTGAGTTTGATGAGGCGGGCATCATTTCCCTGGTACACGTGTTTTAGACCAGACACACCCGCGTGGCAGCCAAGCCCGCTGTGCTTCAGGCAGTGGGACACTTGCGGCCAGCTGCGATCATCAGGGATTATGGAACGAGCGGGGATATGCTGTGAAGCGTGAGGTTCCTTTCATCTAACTGTGTGCCATGCTCTAGGACGGACACCATGTTCCTTACTGTATGTACGTGTGCTTTACATCATGTGCTGGGACACAGCAGCCTATGTACAACCTCACTCACTTCACCTTGGGCATGTAACGCCCGCTCTGTCCCAGCTCATGCGCTTATTGTGCACCACATAGGATACACAGTCACCTGCAGTCATTCTCACAGCGCAACAGCCTGCAAGTCTGGAAAGAAATGGTTGGAAAACGTGTAAGGCAGCAATCACCCCGCCTGCCTACTCTGGGGGGGGCCAGTCTGGAAACAAATGAAACAATCAGACAATGCTGAGCAAATGAACAAAAAATCTGGATCTGAACACTTGTAAACTCCAACGTCCAAGCAAGTAGTCACAATGATCCCATGTCACCTGCAGCTGAACAATCATCAGGCCGCCCCCCACGCTCCCCCCGCCACCCAACCACCACCACCACCACCTCCCCAGCACCAAGGACAGAGTCAAAAAATCAGAGCACCAGCCGCTTTGAATTCAAAAACGGCCAAGGCAAGTAGAGATGTTAATCAAAAATCAGGACAACCTCCAGCCGATCGAAACCATGCCTTGACATCGCAGCTCAGCACTACCATATGGTAGTGCATCCCAGAAGCCTGCGCCAGTCCCACCACCACCACCACCACCACCCGCAGCAGCAGCAGCAGCAGCCTACACGTAGTGCCCGCGGGCCGCCAGCAGCTGCGCAGCCACCTGCTGCATGGTCGGCCGCTGCGAGGCCGTGGGCAGCAGGCAGCGCTTCACGAGGCGCGCGCAGTGCTTGCTCTGCTGCAGCCCCATGCGCTGCATCATTACCCCGAAGGAATAGACATCGGACGCCGGCTGCATGCGGCACGTCGCGACCTGCTCTGGGCACATGTTTCCCAGCGTGCCCGCTATGGTCCCCGCAGGCAGCTGGCTGTATGTCTGCCCATTCAGCAGCTTGCGCGAGGTGCCGAAATCAGCCAGCACAGGCCGCAGCTCCCCGCCATCCCTGCTGTCCCCCTTCAGCATGAGGAAGTTGGCCTCCTTCACGTCCCCGTGCACAATCCCCTGGCCATGCACCTGGGCCAGGCCCTTGGCACCAGGAACTTGAGTGCGGCCAGGTAACCGACCTTGACCTTCTCAGCACCCTCGCTGGTGCTCACACGCAGGCCGAACTTCTTTGCGTAGGCCTGGCCGTCTCCCCCTTTGATGAGGGGCGTCACGAGGCCCATCACATCCCCAGTCACCGACACCTCCAGACCCATCAGGCGCGCGATGGGTCGTGACCCGCTCAGCCGCAGCGGCGGCGATCTCTGCCTTGCTCCATTGCGGCCGGTTCAGCTTAGCGAGCCTCTCCTTGATGATGCGCGCCTCAGCGTCCCGCAGCAGGGCCTGGGTGTCGGCCCAGTGCAGCGCCTCGCCCAGCACGTGCTCACGCAGCCTCAGCGCACACCTCTCGTCCTCCATGTCAGACAGGATGCGACTGCCCGCCGTGTCGCGGCGCTTCCAGGCCGAGAGCAGCGGGCGCTTGACGGCCACCTGCACCTTCACGCTGCGACCATTGTCCTCCGTAGTCAGGGTCGCCTCGGTGACGCAGCCATAGCCGCCCAGCCCCACCACATCGGTGCAAGTGAGGTGCTCAGTGGGGAACAGGGCGTCAACACCGCGGTGATACTTGACGTGGCGTTGTAACTCCTTCACACGCTTGCGCAGCTCGACCAGCTTAGGGCTGCGCTGGTTGTACAGCTGCTGCTGCTTGGGGGTCAATGTGGGGCCGCGCTGCTTGGGGTTCAGTGAGGGGCCGCGCTGCTTGGGGCCAGGCTGCTGCTTAGGGGTGTGCTGCAGCACGGGTGCAGGCTGCAGCAGGGCGGCTGGGCACTGCAGGCAGGCAGCTGGTGCCGCAGCCTGCGTGTGCTGTACCGGCGGCAGCGCGGGTGCTGCCTGCCGTGCCTGGAGCAGCAACTTTGGCATGGGTAGTGTCTGCGCAGAGGGGGGGTTGGCAAGCCAAGATGTCCTGCTGTCCGATGCGCAGCAGCTCACGCTTGGCAGCAGCCGCAGGGCTGAGGCACTCATCAGCAGCAGAGTCACCACGATCCTCCAGGGGCGTGCGCGTGCCTGCTGGATTGCCCAGCGTTGCGATATGCGTGGTTGCTGGACATGTGGGCACTTGGCTGTGACAGTAGTGCCGCCTGTGCCGTACAGGTGATGACCGGACAACAGGATGGTCAACATCAAATAGGTGGGCGGGATCGGCTGTTCATCCTCTGAACGAGGTGCAGCGAGCAGTGCTTTCTTCACAGGCATAGCGGCATGTGGAGAGCTCGTTGATTGCTGCGTTGCTCCCTAGCGACATAGATCGGTGGAAGGCCAGCACACCTCCGATAATGCCTGAACACTCACCCAGCCCCGCGCGTTCCTGCTGGGATGGCGCTTGAAGCCCGCAAGCGCTGGCACGCAGGCCTCGTGAGGGCCTGCAAGTGACATCCAGGGGCCCAGGTCGCTGCGGATCCCTGCACTGCACGCTCACTGCATGCTGCATGCTGCATGCTGCATGCTGAGGCACTCACCATCGGTGAGCGGAGCACTTGGTCGCGCTGATGCCCTGCAAGCATCATGGTGATTGCTCTGGTTGCTTGAAGCAAGCAGCAGCCTGAATGCAGCGCCTAGTTGTCTAAGCTACTCCGGCCGCTATCGACTCACGTTTGGAGCAGTGCTGATGGAACTTGTGCTCATGTATGCATCACACCGTCCTCCAACCACAGTGTGTTTGCGCATGCATGGGCTCGAGCTTGACATCTAATCACAGGTTACATCAGGTCATGTGCTTGCTTGCAAGACAGAGCAACCCCAGTCTTGCTCCATTACGCCTCCATGTCACCTGTCACTGTCTGTCACGCTATGCATGTGTGCTGCGTCATCACGATCAGAGTGCCGCCACCCGCACCACCAGGCCAGCCTTGCTGCTGCAGTACAAAGCAGCCACCGCACGGGGCTTGGTCTCATTGACGATCACACCCTTGAAGGCCTCACGATGGAGGCAAACATGCCTTGCTGCAGTGGGTGTGTCAATAACTGCATCCTCCAGCCTGCTCAAGCGCAGCCTCAGCACCTCAGCATGACGCGCATGTGCCGCCCTGTGCAGTTCTGGCTGCTAGCCCTCGAGCTGTGCTTGATGTGCGTGTGCGCGCACGAATCCATGTGCGCGCACGAAGCCGTGATGTGTGCAGCTTTGGTGCATAGTTCTACATCTGAGCTTGCTTGGTCCCTTACTCTGCGCCCTTGCACCTTGAACAGCATGTATGCCTGAAGCCGTGCAGGCACCCGGCTGCACCTGCCGCTGGAGCAAGTTTGATGAAGGTAGTGGTGCGAGGCTGGAGCCTGGTGCTGCACTTGCACCTGCACTTACAAGACGTGCGGTGGTGGCTGGCGAGCGATGGCTGAACAGCATTTCAGTAGTCTGATGCTTATCGTAGCACGGCTTTTCACAGATATTCTGGTATCCCAGAGCCCGATCATGCACCGCCGTACAGCACGTGCCTGCTGTGCACAATTGATGAACAAGCCACGTGTTCTGGGTGATTACGCAGGCGCAACGACTACATGTTGCATCAGCCAGATGAGGATCATGAGCGTGGGCAGATCCTCCAGGGAAGGGGTCGAGCAGATGATTGTCGTGTCGCTGTGCAGCATGAGGCGTGTAGCGCAAACAGTTTGGTAAACTCGGGCCGTCGCCCGATCGGGGGCAGCAAGACGGAGGGCACAATGGCATCAACTCATCAACACAGCACTCAACAACACACACATGCAGTGCGTTGAGTGCACCAGAGCATGGAGCGGGCGCCACCTGGGCAGCATGAATCGGCGGCTGCTGAAACTACGCGCATCCAAGGTGCATGGCGGGCTGTGGTCCTGGGACCCCTTCTCCTGATGCACTGGATGTATGAGTGCTGCAAGGCACACAATGTAGGCCCTCATTACTGCTCCCTCCGGCAGGTATGTGTGTGGGAGGAGGGACACAGAGACTAAAGAGCCAAAAAGCAGACTGCGCATTATTTTAGTCCGCATCCACAAAAAGGCTGTTGTTCAATACTCAAATCAAACACATTCAAAATCTTGAGCAGTGCCTCTATGATGACCTGGCCTACAAAGCCTTTCTGGGCGCTCGCAGGATGCCGGTGCGCATTCGACACTATGTGTTTGTTGACCTCCAGTGCCTGAAGACATCGCCAGGTTTTGATGGCCCAATTTGTGCACGCACCCCAGGCACCAGGAGCTAGTCCAGCCTGCGGGATTGCGATGGAGGTTCATCCAGGTGCGCGGGATTACGACAACATGCAATGCTGGAAGAATCCATGGAACGGGGCATGGACATGAAAGGCAAAGGCTCACGTTTGGGCGCCTTGGGATCCATCCACTGTGCAGAAGACGATTCGGAGCCTGCAGGCTGAATACAATCGACTGTTGGATGATGTCCGGCCTGCAGAGGTCTCGCTGCCCGCATGGCGCGACCTCCTACGAGAAGCTCGAACTTATCTTGATCAGCTTGAACAGCGAGAAATTCAGGTGCGGGCCTGCACCTGCACTGCACCCGCTCTGCACCTGGCGCATGCTGCAGGACAGACATCTGACGCGTTTGATTGTTCGGTGCCTGTGCATGGCAGGAGCGCATGACGAGCGGCCACTACGAGCACATGCTGCAAGTGCTGCTCCGCGAGGGGCAGGTGTGCTCGCTGGCATTCCTTCACGAGGCTGTCAACACGCTGGAGGAGGACATTGGCATGGCTGGCGCGCAGCAGGGCGAGCTGTCTGACGCGGCATGCTGCGGCTTCAGGGAGCGCATTGAGGCTGTGCACCACGAGCTGATGCTGTTCTGGGTGCGTGGCTGGCTGCATGGACACATGCGGCATTCCGAGTAGCAAGACAGCTGCTGGTGCCATGCGTGGTAGGCATGTGTCGGGACATGGTAGACGTCCAGTTACTACACGGCCGCTTCAGTCCGAGGCACAGAACAGGTGCAGCCGTAGCTTCCAAGAGGGTCCTGCACTCATAGTCCCCAGGCGTGAAGACTGTGCTGCTACGTAGTGCCTGCCAGGCCTTTATAACCTCGCCCCATTGCACGGACTGCCTGAGCACTGAGCAGCGCCCCTTGAAACAGCCCCCTCTGCTGGAATGTACACATCAAGACGCGCATCCGTTCATGTGTTTAGCAGTACCACCCGCATGGCGCATGGATGCCTGCTGCACTACAGGTGTGTAGTCCGTGCCTCATGTGCAGATGTGCAGGTGTGTGTGGTGCCCTGCGATGCTGTGCTCACAGGATGGCCGGCCACGTGATGAGGAGTATCTGTCCCTTCAGCGGCGGCTACAGGCGGCCCTGAGCTTCCTAAACCAGCGCCGCGCCACCACCTCCCTGAGTGAGCTGCTGCACGGCATGGCCGCCAGCCTGGCGCCCGACAGCAGTGAGGCCAGCATCTCTCAAACAGCGGAGGGTGTGACACGCATGGCGAGCGACGTGTGGCTCGCATGGGTGGAGCGCGCAGTGAACAAGGCGGCAGCACGGGGCGCGGCCGCTAGCGTGGGTGGGGGCCCGGGTTCTGGCCCGCTGCTGCGTGCGGCCACGTCACCAGCGCTGGCGTCGCCACCACCCTCACAGCGCGTGCCACGCGCCTCATGTGGTGCCTCACCGCCCTCACTCTCTCCCTCGTCCTCCATCAGGACCAGCCTGGCATCGAGCTTCAGGGGGCTGCTGCAGCGGCTGGACACTTTCTAAGCAGGCTGCTCAAGGTCCGGCTATGCAAGGCACGCCAGGCCGGGCAAGGCCGCCGGGTGAGCCGGGGCCATGGCTACGCCGGGCCAGGCAGCTGAGTGGTGGTGTTTTCCATGATGACGATTGGTTCGTAGGTGCAGTCTGCAGTTGCATGATGAAACAACCGACAACGGGAGGGGGGGGCTTGCTTGGTTGTACCACTTCATGTTACCTGTGCTCACGCGGTTGACGCGTGAACGCCTCTTATCCGTGAATGGCAGAACATATCAGTGATTACGGAAGCAATGTCCGAGTTTTGGCAGCTGCATTTCAATGCGGCGGGGCATGTACATAGTCTACATACACATTTTTTGTGAATCAGCATTCCACATGCGCAGAAACCGGTTACAGGCGAGGTGGTGTGCAAGTGATTTGTTTGGGATTGTGACAGCACAAGCAAAAGTGTGGGCTGCATATCGTGCGATCAGCTGGCGTTACATCTTTTGGGTTCAAAAGGGCCAGGGCTATGTACAGTAGGGATGGGAGGTGGGTGGTCAGCAGTGCGCATCCTTGTTCCGTTCTTTGCTCAGCAGGTTTTTCCTAAACGGCTTTGCTTTGTGCATGAAGATTCATGTTGTGTTGTTTTTCAGTGCATGACGAAGGTGAGGACGCCTCGGGGTGGCCCCTTTGCACGCAAGCTTGGTGGGTAGCATTTTGTTTTGGGATGTGTGGGGTGACAGGCTGAAACCAGGGCCTGGTGCGTCACCTGGATGGCCACAGCAGGTTGCCACTGTTGCATACAGCAGTTTTTTTGTAAGTAACTGTGCTGGCTGCAGAGCAAGCAGCTGGACATGACGCAGCAACAGAGACAGCATTCTTCCACATCACTGTGTGTGTTGAGACCCCAACTGTAGGGCATGCTGGCTTGCCACGAGACCACTCGAAGTCACACATGCCAGAGCTGAGACTGCTCCATTACTGACCGCGCTGGCACACACATGATGAAAGCGTGAGTAAAGACGCACCGCAGCAACAGCCGAGTGAGCTTGACCGATCACGCATTGATCGCTCAACACAATCACGCCAGCCAACCTGCTTGCATCTGAACGTTCAGCCACCAGCCAGCCATACGTGAGCCCACGTCTCCCAGAAGCCATCCGACAAACTGCCTTAACAATATCACGTGAGCCAACGAATACTCATGCGCCCTGCGGTATGCCCTTTCCAGGCACGCCCGCCGCAGTCCTTGACCACGTGGCCAGCACCTTGTTCACGGATGGGCCACCTGCCACTGCTCCAAAACAATAGCACAGCATCGCACAGCAGCCACACCATACCAGACGCACTCAAGAAACGTGTCCCTGTCCTTCGCTCGCTTCCACAACTACTCCGTCTAACAAACGGCAGCTCTGCACACACTGGCAGGGCCCCTCCACCGTACCCGTTTGCACGCTCCCGTGCTCCTTCCCTGAACCCCACCCACTGCATCACACTCGCCTCACACTCGCCACACGCACTGCGTCACAGCCTGAGCTCTCACTCACTCCCGCCTCACTTCTTGGCCTCCTCCTTCTTGATTGGGGCCGGCAGGCGCGCGGTGCGGGTGGCCAGCGCGCGCAGGTCGCCCGCCTCGCGCTGCAGCCGCCCCCACACATCCGCCTCCCCGATCCGCCACTTCCAGTTGCCAGCCGCCACGCCTGGCGTGTTCATGCGCGCGCTGTTATCCAGCCGCATCACGTCCTGTCCGCAGCACGCACAGTGGGGTGGCATGGAGTTGGGATTGAGGTTGACATTTGTGCTTCAGGGTTCTCCAGCACAAGGTTCATCAGGATGTTTGGATTGCAGTACGGCTGCGTACCAGGGTCTGAGGCTGAAGGGGCTCGTGTAAAGCATCAGACACACCCAGTTTGCCCATTTCCAAAACGCTCCAGCCGCTCCAGCACAGCTGCAGCTGGCCCGATTCAGGCACCACAGTGCAGCCCCGGATGATGGCCAGATGCTTGTTTGACGCGCATACTCTGGCGCACACCTGCATCATGAAGATCGACGTGCGCGCTGCCGAGAAGTAGGCTGCACGGATGAAGTCCCAAGCGATGTCTCGGCCATCAGTGCCCAAGTACTCGCGCAGCGTGCGCTTGTCCTCCTCGTTCGCGCTGCGCAGGCACCACCGAGAGGGGTGAGAGCGAGGAGGAGGTGTGGGGGTCGGGTTGTTGTATGGGGCACTGGCATCAGGGTCATGAGAAGTAATTTGCGCGGCTGCATGCATAGAGCCGCTTCAAGCACACATGAGCCTGATTGTGGTTAAGATGGCAACAGGGCATGCAGAGACTGGTGGTGACTGGTGTGGGGGGCACGGGCTGGCAACAATGCCGGGTACAGCAGCGGCATGTGGTGGGGGCCCGCAGGGCGCATCATGCGTGCACACAGCATCACACAGCACCACAAACAAAGCAGCTGCGGCTGCCGCTGCACCCGCGCACCCTGCTCCCAAGCGCACCTGCCATTGAACCAGCCAACAGCTGTCTCATTGTCATGAGTGCCGGGATAGCAGAAGCAGTTGTCGTAGTGCATGTGAGGCAGGTGCACGTTGGCGGGGCCGCCGCCCCATGCAAACTGCAGCACCACCATGCCTGGCAGGCCAAAGCTCTCCCTGTGTGCACATGGCATGGCACATGCGGCATGGGACAGGTTTGCAAGCATTTGAGAGCCTAAAACAGCACAGCTTTCATCGTTCTATGCCTGTGGTGCTTCTATGCCTGTGGTGCTTGCTGTGCGGGTGCGGAATTCAGCAGCACCATGCATGTGTGCAGCCATGTGCCACAGGCCACTATTGCATTACCTCCCACGTGACGTCAGTCCAGGAGCGGATGCCGCATGGGAGGTGGTGCAGCAGTGCCCTGGATCCCCCGCCCCCACCCCATGCACATACGCACGGCTTTTCCACCTCAACCCCATGTGACAATCCCTGCTGTCACGCCTGCGGTAATCCACATGATAAGGCCCTGACAAGCCTTAACAGCTCCCACCCCGCACGCACCGCAACTCAACGACATCACTCGTGATTACACCCAAATCCTCGGCCAGGATAGGCACCTTGCCTAGCTTGGCCTGCGCACAACAACGCAGGGCAGGGAGCGGCCTCAAACAAACAGCGGTGCACGCCATGTGGTCCCTGCCCCTCATCTTTCTCCGCCCGCAGTTCAGCACTCTGGCCCTGGGGACTGCTTCCCCAGACATACAGGTGTACAAGAACACATGGGCGGGGTGCAAAGCCAGCCTGCTAGAAGCACCTAAGGGACGGAGGGGCCACGGCCTGGCCCCAACGCGTGGGTCCAGTGCTGCCATGCCCTCGGCCCAAGCACACCACCGCCCACACACCCCAGCAGCTGGGCACTCAGCATGGTGCTGCATCTGAAAGGGGAGTGGGCCCCGGACGAGGTGGGCTGCAGATTGGGCATGCCCCAATGGAATGCCTCTCCCCTGTACCCCCACCTTGAGTGCACTGAACAGCTCTGCACCCGGCCCCTTCTTCCAGCACCCGCCCATCGCTGTCTCAGCCTTGGCGTCGATGCTCCAGTAGCCTGCGGTGCGGCAGCGGCACGGGGCGCACGGTATGAAGATGACGACTTGTTGTTACGTTAATTCATTCTTTAGCAGATAATGTCATTACTTGTGATATAAGTATGTTACAGAGCTACTCACACTGCAGCGATGGCAATGCTGCGTGCACCCTGAGGGCGGGAAAGGCATGGCTGCTGCCAACGGTGTAAGCCCCCAGCAGCTAGAAGCGCACATGCCCGCGCAGCAGGCATGCAGCTCAAGCCAGAGGCAACATAACTCCGCCGGTTAGTAGAACAGGCCGGCTGGCTGACAGCACAATCTTTAAGCCTACATACTTCCCTCATCCTACATCTGGACCTCTAACCCTGAACCCTGACCCTGAAGATCTCAGAAACTGAGGATCAGTACCTGCAAAGCCGCGGAAGTGGTCGATTCGCGTTTCGTCGTACAGCTCCAGCGCGCGCCCCATGCGCTTGCACCACCAGTCGTACCGCTCCCGCTTGTGCTCCGACCACTTGTACAGCGGCGACCCCCACAGTTGGCCTGCGACCCGGGCGGGTTGGGGGCGGGGTCCCCACAGCTTGTGTCAAACGTGTGACAGGCTCCATTCAACGCTGGTTTGAGGCTGGTTCAAAGGCATGCAATCCTACAGCGCACGATCGCCCAGTACATGTGTGCACCATGAGCAAGTACAGCCTGCCCTCGTGCACGCACCCGTCTCGGAAAATGCGTCTGGTGGCACGCCCGACACATTGGCAGGGAAGCCGGTGGCGGACAGCTCAAACAGGCGCTGGTTGGCCCACACATCAGCGCTGTGGCCGCCCACATAGATGGGCATGTCGCCGATGATCTTGATGCCGCGCTCGTTGGCGTATGTCTGCGGTACGAGGATGCGGTACACATGTGGGACACAGCGCCAGTCATGGTGCCCACAGGATTCAACAGAAGCTCGCACACCAGGAGTGTCCTGTGTGTGGGCTCATCACCACGCTGTCCCAACCTTGCCCCAAGGCACAACCATTCAATCCCAATGCCCAGCAGCAGCCCCTGAAGTGCTGCCCCCACCCTACCCCCATCCCAACCCCCTTCCCCAAAGGTCACTACTCGATAGAGCAAGCGGCACGCAGTCAGCGGCAGGGCTGCCACCCCTCAGCCCACATGCCTCACTGCTCACCCTCAGCGCCTTCCACTGCATGTCGAACAAGAACTGGATGGCCACCCACTGCTCGATCGCCTTCTTGTTCGTCTCCCTGCGCACACAATGGGCACAGCAGGCGTTGGTGAGGGGGGTGCCCGGCAGCAGCGGCAGGACGAGGCGCGCCCTCTTCTAACCCCACGCGTGCCTGGCCCATGCTGCAAACACTCCAAGCCAGCCACCCCAGGCCATCTACAAATATCTTATTGCGCTCATCCTCAAGGAAATCTTCCAGGCATTTGACTGCCTCCCTGGCCCAGCCCCCTGCTCCCCTAGCCAGGCTGATCCCCAGCCGCACTGCCAACACCGAGCAGCCACTCCTCTTACATTGTCTCCCTGCACTTGCCCCCAACCCCCAATCCACGCCCCTGCGCCTTACCCCATCCCATCCTGCAACAACCCAGCCCCGCCCCGCAGCCGGCCCCCGCACTTGAACGTGCGCAGGTCGCCATAGCGGCGGAAGCGCAGGCCCTCGGGCCAATCCCACCATGCCTTGTCCTCCAGCTCGGGCAGTGTGCGCGCGACCTGGTACAGCCACACGCATCACACAGTGAGTCGCAGGCTCCTAACCGTACCATACAGTGAGTCGTACGCTCCTATCTGTGACACACAGTGAGCCACACGCTCTTAACCCGGTTTCCGTCCTCATCTAGGGATCACAGCTGCTGCTGGGCCGCAGCAGTTTCAGCACAGCACCCCGCACAGTATCCCCCCCAAGCCACACCCAAAATCATAATACTGCACCCACGCCCTTCACCTGCATACACCCGCCTGAAGATGCAATTGCACACATGGCCGCACCCTGCCCATGCCGCCCCATGTGCCGCTGTGCCAGCATGCTTGTTGCCCCAGCCCATGCTCATCACCCCCTGCCCAGTACCTATCCTGCATGATCGTGCCCATGTAACGTGCCTGCCTGCACCCACCTTGAGCCCGCCCACACGAATGTACCCCACGTGATCCCCTGCCCGTCCATGGCCCCCGTGCACCCCTCTCCCCTGCCTGCCTCACCCCCACCCTGCCCCATGCCCCACCTCAAACAGTGCGCTGTCCTCGATCCATGGGTGTGCACGCCGCCACACGGCCAGCAGCTCCCGCATCCCCTTGAACTTTCCATCCTCCAACAGCCGGTCAGCTGCCTTGCGCAGCAGTGGCATCTTGACTGCGGCCACCTGCAGCCAGGGGCAGGAGGCGGGGCAACCATGCTGTCGGGTGGGGAAGGGAAACAGGGTGTTCGTGCAGGCGGGCAGCTCATGCCATAGCTACCATGCTGCCGGGCGGGCTGCACCAAGAGTTGCGGGCCAGCAGTAGCCCCTTCTCCCTGATCGCTGCATGTCTGTGGCATCTGGGACACGTGGGGTGTGTAGTGCATGTGGCATGCCCGCTGCTGTGAGGCAGGGTGTGCCATCAAGGCATGCGCATTGCATGGGCGCCATGATGCATGAGCTCAGTTCCTCATCGCAGGCCACCACGCACCGCTGGGAAGTCGCAGTCACGCACGGGCACGCGAGGAGGGGCGTCGCTTGCGTCCAGCAAACCCTCCTTGATGAGCTCATCGATCGAGATTACCAGAGGGTTCCCCGCGTTCGAGTCCGTGCCCGAGTAGGGAGAGTAGAACATAGGGTCAGGGGGCACTAGGGGCAGAATTTGCCACACTTGCAAGCCAGCTGATGCAATCCAGTCGAGCAGGTTGCGCGCCTGCTCGCCCAGCTCGCCGATGCCGTAAGGGCCTGGCAGCGAGGTAGGATGGATGATCACGCCAGCCCTCCGCTTGTGAGCCCAGTCCGGGATGTCGTTCGAGTACTCAGGAGGCATATTGCCACCCAGAGGGATCTTGCTGTAATCTGGGGCCGCCCGGCACATCACGGTCTCTGCCTGGTTGGGCTTACCGATTTGCTGTCCCATGCCGTGCAACTGCTTGCGTGACCCCCTCACCAGCGTGGGCACTCGCGGTACTACATTCACGCTGCCAATGCGGGCCCCAGCATCAGCCCTGCCGCTGAGCCTGGGTAGGGATGTGTGGAGCATCCAATGGCGGTGTCTGATAGCACGCGTGCCCTGACACCGCAACCCTCTTCGAAATGTGCAAAAATAGAAAGCACTGCACACCTA
This sequence comes from Chlamydomonas applanata, assembly GCA_001662365.1. Lineage (NCBI taxonomy): Eukaryota > Viridiplantae > Chlorophyta > Chlorophyceae > Chlamydomonadales > Chlamydomonadaceae > Chlamydomonas > Chlamydomonas applanata. The sequence continues at coordinate 40,341 of BDCZ01000184.1, read as the reverse complement.
CTTAGTCCAGGTCACATGTTTGATAGACCTTGGACAGGATGGCAGTACTGTTTACACGTGCTGCAGGAGGAAGCCAGCCAGGCATACAGGCAACTTGGACTGCCTGTAGACTGCCAAGAGCCAGATTGTCGACCCCCAATGCTGCTGCACTGCATTTGTTTGTGCTGGCATGCTTGTTGGCTCGTGGGTGGCAGTTTTTTACAAGTGCTCCTCTCCTCTGTGCACGCTCTTCTGCTGTTCAGCTAGTGGCACGGCCGGAAACCCTCACAGCCCCACAGCTTGCTTTACAGCTACACACCCAGTCTCTGCAAACTTGGATCACGACACGATCCAGGCAGCCACGCTCGACTGCACTGCACTGCAGCTGTAAGTACAAACAAGCATTCGATTGCTCTTGTATGCCCTCTTGTCTCCTTCCCTTTCCCGCAGCACACATCGTGTCAGCTGGCACGGCAGTGTGCACACTGGCAGACGCACGCACATAAGACCCCAGGCGGCAATTCTTGCATCAGGCACACGCAACCCTGAGCTAAGGTTGCACGCACACCTGCGGGGTGCCCGCAAAAGCCCCACAAGCCTGCATGAACCACATCGAGCTCATGAGCAGCGCCTGCGAATGCAGATGCAGGCCGTTTCCATGCCGTGACACTTACAACCGACCAGTCGACAAATCCTTAGTTATGACTCTAGCAGTAACACTCTTTTTGGACCGGAGCCCTGGGAGCATGAGCACAGTGGAAGCAGCCATGAGCTCCACACACAGAAGACCTGCTCCTTACAAACAGCTGTTGTGAGAGGCCAAGTAGCATGCGGCGCCCTTCACAAACCCAGACAGTCTCATGAGAAGCACTCGAGCCGGTGAGTACAGCATGAAAGAGACCATTGTTTACCGTGTCATGCTCCCAGTCATTAGTCCCACGATCCTTCTGAACAACCGTCCTGAACACATGCACTAAATGAATGAGAATCTGGCCTTACAGCCATCCATGCCTGCGGCTTCACCTGCTCCTGAACCAACCTGGTCGCATCAGCCCAAATCCCCAGCATCCTGCACCTTTAGCCCAGCGCACCCATACAGCTCCTAGTTCTTATGACGTGCGCGCATGCTCATGCCTTGTCAGCGCCACCGCTTCTGCCGCCACTACCGCTGCGGCCGCCCTGCTGCTGAGAGCTGTACCAGTCGCAGTACGTGACGTACCAGTGGCTGTAGTGCTGCAGCCATGTAACGTACTGCTGCTGGAACTCGTGCTGCAGGCAGCTGGGGCATGGGCCATTCACGTGGATGGGCGAGTGGTGGGGCGGTGGCGGGTGTGGGTATGTGTGTGCTCCATACGGTGTTGCCTGCATTGGCGGAGGGTAGTGCGGACTGT